>CAUYQU010039240.1:0-15788 GCA_963574635.1 Cheracebus regulus | reverse complement strand
TTTGGCGGACGCCCCTTCCCCACAGAGCCGGACCTTCCCGGGTTCGCTGTGCTTGCTGTGAAACTCTCAGTCCTTGGCGCTTCCAATTGCTGTTTTCCTTGTGGGGATGGGACCAGCCGAGCCCGTCCGTCCAGTACACTCCGCACCGGGAAGCGCCGCGCTGGGGCGCCGGCAAAACAGCCGCGCCGGCCAAACGAGTCGTGCTGGCGACCCGTGTGGCTCCTCTGCCGGGAATCTCCTGGTCTGTGGGCTACAAAAATTCGTCGGAAAGTGCGGCGTCCACTCGTTCTCTGCGCTTTCACTGGGAGCTACATTCCTGGGCTATTGCTAATCGGCCATCTTGGATCTCTCCCCAGATTCTATAATTTTTTAAACAGACATATATATGTGTGTACACGTGTGTTTGTATATATTGCTCAGATCTGGTATTTTCTAAGCTGCTGGTTCCCTCTGAAAGAATCTCAAATACTTAAGCACATCTTTTTCTTTTTAGCACATATTAAAACATGCAGAACCATTTGAATTATCATCCCGGTAAGCCTGTCACCCAATTAAAGCATCTAAAGGTCACTTGCCAATTATTTCCTTGCAATAGTAAGTCTGGAATGTCAAGTTTTGAAACATTTTAAAAATTGCGATTTCTTCATATACATTACTTTCAGCCACATAAGCATATAAAATTCAATGCATAAATAGCTACCCTGAGATGCCATTTAAAATAGAATTTGTGAGGTTCTACAGCATCAGATTCACCAGACAGGGGGCCTCACTGGTACACTGCCAATACCCCACCCTTCATATAGTAGCACATAGTAGGTGCTCAATAAATATTGAGGAAAGGAAAGAGTCTAATAACTGATACAAGGTGGGCATAAAGTCCAACGATTATTTCTGGGTAGAAGGAATTAGAAATTGAAGATCAAGGGTTTGTGGGTAGCAATCAGGGTTGAGAAGATAAAAGACAAGCTAAAAAAGGAATGACTGGGGGTAGGGGAAGATCAAGAAGCTGATGAGGTGTACCCTGAGGGAAGGAGCAGATAATGAATGTATTTTGCATATATTTTATTTAACAATGAGTAATTTTACTTACGGCAAAATACAGAATGCCTTGTGTCCTCCACTGTTTAGATTAATACCCATCTTACTGAATGAAAAGTCCTTTGAGTAAATGGAGGCTTGTGTGTTTTTAAACACCCAACAGAACCTCAGGAAAATTGTCTGAAGCCATGGTGTAAATTTCACAAGTTGAACAAATCTATGTATGTACATGTGTAAGGCCCACCCACTTTACCATCGCTCCACATCTTCAAATCTCATTTTCTGATCTGATATCAATCAATATCAATCTGCAGGTAAAGATTTCCAGCAAAAATTATGATATGGGTTAGGAATGTATTTAGTCGCAGGTATTGAAAAGGCCTGACTTAAAGAACACAAACGGATGTCTAGAAGTAGATGGCTGCTGGCATTGATTCAATGGCATTCTGCAATGCCATTAGATGCCCAGGCTTCTTGCCTCCTTCTGCTCGGTCATCCTGTGTTTGTTTGATTCCATTCTCATGGCTCGAAGATGGTTGCTGTAGCTCCAGTCATCACATCTACATTCAAGGTGGGAAGAAAAGTGTGTGTGTGTATTTGGTGGTGGTAGTAGAGAGATATGCTGACTACTTCTGTCTCCTTTCATTAGCAAGTGTTAAACGTTTTCCAGAGCACGAGTGAGCTTTCATGTATATTTTATTAGCCAGATGATTTTACAAAGCTGTTCTTAGAGGTAAGAGAGGGTGAGACAGTGAACATCTCATCTGGGGCTGGGCACATTGCTGTTCCAACATCATTTGGGTTCAGGTGACAAGGATGAATCAGAGAATGGAAATACGTTGAGAAATCAATAGCACTTGCCCCAGCAACAATGCTGGAGAGACGGTAGAAATCAGAAGAATGAAAGCAGAAACAATAAATTTCTCTCCTATTTGGTGTTTAAAGCCAGTCTTATTTCCTACAATTGCCTTGAGTAGGTGTTACTGCTTGCTTGCTTGCTTACCTCAGGAGAACATTTAGTGAATAATGATGTAAGTTTCGTTTAAGAGTTTAAATAACAATGAGTCAGATGTGTACTGTGTTGCAATTTTTTTGCATACATGAATTTTGAATTTTACTTAAAATCATTAAATATATTAAGCTTGTACATAAACTCACTGATTTGCACAGAAACAGTTTTGGAATTAAATTCCTGTGTTTTGGTTAATAGATAGAATTGAGAATGTGGCAATATTTTACATGTAGAAGTGCTCAGGGAGAAATAAAAATTTTGTCTGCTATACATAAGTCAGAGAAATGGAGAAGAAAAGGCAGGAAGGGGAATAGAAATTGTTTGGATACCACAGGATGAGAATGCGAATGGCACTTAGACTGTCAATAACAAAGATCATAGCAGGAGAAGAAAGAACAGAAATTAAAAATGTATTGAAGATCTGTTTTAAATTTAACTTTTTGCTATGGAAAATTACAAGCATATACAAAAGAAGAGAGAATGTATGGCAATCAACCTGCTTGTACCTATCACCTAGCTTTAACAACTATCAACACACTGTCAATTTTGTTTCATGTACATACTCCCCCACCCCCTCATTATGTTGAAGCATACCTCAGACATCATATCATTTCATTAGTAAGTATCTATGTAGCTCTTTTTAAATAAAACAATCTGTAAGCATATAGTTATCTTTAGAATCAGAGCTGAGTTCAGATTCTACTCCAGGCACCAACAATTATGGGGGCTAACCCAACACAAACTTATCATTTGAGTTCTGTAGGTCAGAAGTCTCACATGGGTCTCACTGAACTAAAATCGAGGTGTAGGCTGACTCCGTTCCTCTCCTAGAGGCTCCAGAGGAGAATCTGTTTGCTTTTTCCTGGGGTTGTTCACAGAATCCAGTTCCTTGTGGTTGTAAAATTGTGGTCTCCATTTCCTTGCTGGCTATTAATTGAGAGCCATTACCAGCTTTTAGAGACCACTGCATTCCTTGGCTTGTGGCTTCCTTCTTCCACCTTCAAAACCAGTGAAGGCAGGTGATATAGTTAGGCTTTGTGTTCCCACCCAAATCTTGCCTTGAATTGTAATTCTTACAATCTCCATGATCCCCAGGTGTCAGCAGTAGAGGTAATTGAATCACTGGGGAAGTTTCCCCCATGCTGTTCTTGCGATAGTGAGTGAGTTGTCACGAGATCTGTTGGTTTTATAAGGGGCTCTTCCCCCTTCATTTGGGACTTCTTCTTCCTGCTGCCTTGTGAAGACGGTGCCTTGCTTCCCCTTTGCCTTCCACCACAATTGTAAGTTTCCTGAGGCCTCCCCAGCCATGTTGAACTGTGAATCAGTTAAACCTCTTTTCTTTATAAATGGCTCAGGCAGTTCTTTACAGCAGGGTGAAAACAGACTAATATACCAGGTGAGTCCTTCTCATGTCCTTCTCTGACCCTCTGCTTCTCCTTTTAAGAACTCATTTGATTAGATTCCACCTATCTAGGATGATCTTCTTATTTTTAAAGGTCAGCTGATTAACACCCACAGCTCCATCCACATTTTTAATTCTGCTTTGCTGTGTAACACATCACACCACACCACGTTTTCTTTCTTCTCTTTCCCTTTTTCTCACTGTTATTCTTTTGTTAGTGTGGTGGCAGTTATTCATGGTGGGATGACCTTTTATATTTATTTTTGTTTTTCTAAGTTTCTCTCTTTTCAGTGAAGGCTGTTTAACTGAGCATAGTTAATCAATGATCACTTGTTAGCAATAACTTGCAAATTGAAAAAGGAAATCTCAGTTATTGGTGGCAATGTAGGGATTGGTGGGAAACTGAAAGACTGAAAACTCTGAGCTAAGGGACTAAAATATGGTAGACAGAGCTGTTCATGCTATTTATTGCCATGGTGACTTTTTTTGGGGGGGTATCATAACTTAAATGTAACCCCTTACTTATACTGGTAACATTTGAAATGGCCTGAGGTGTAGAGTCCATGGGTAGATAGAAATTCACAGTATCCACAGGCTCTGTTAGAGGTGCTTGGGAAAATTAGGGAACATGAATAAACAAAACAAACCAAAACAGTCTGTCTTCTTGTGGTTGAGAAGAGACAGGCAATATTTGAAAACTTAATAAAGCACACAATCTCGTGTAGTAGAACATAGAGTTAGGAGGTGATGAGTAGGTGGTAGAAAGAAAGAGAATCTAGAGTGGAGGACTGGAGGGTGGTTTGTAATGTTACATAGCACGGTCAAGGGAGGCGTCATGGAAATAGAAACATGTTAGCAAAGACTTGAAGAAGGTGAGAGTATTTCATTCACGTAACGGGGAGAAGAGGGTTCTAGGAAGAGAAGCCAGCCAATGTAAAAGCCCAGGAATCAACTGCCCATTCAGATGCTACCTCCTGTGGGCATTAGGGGGTCCGCTGTTGAGATCTCTGTGTCATCCTCCCCACTGCCCATTTGGTTTTAGCCTTTATTCCAGGACTCCAACTCACCATTCAATAAATGCATTCCAGTTTTCCCCTGGATGAATATGGGAGCAGGAAGGGTGATCAGCTGCATCCTTTTGAGTGTAAATCTACAAGACAAACGGTCCTTTCTCTGGTTAATATCGAGCAGCTCTTATAACTTTGGTTATTATACTAACGAAGCTTTAGCAAAGACTGATAAGATTGTGGCCTTTTTAATCCTAATTAGCATGTTCCCTGGCTTTAGGAAGAACATAGGCAAACCCATAAAAAAGGAGAAGGAAAGGAATTCTGGAAATAAATATTTATAGCGAATCCTGCTGTAGGATTTTTGTATTTTTCGATAGGTGTTAAATTAAGTTTAGCCTAAAGCTGCCTCCTTATGTATTTTAAGTTCAGCCTAAAGGTTTCTTCGCGCATAGTGAACTTCGCGCATAGTGTAACCTTACTGGATGTGTAAACAGACTGTAACCTACTCTCATGTCAGTCACTGAGTTTCGGCCAGTCAAAGGCAGCTAGCTGTTCAAACCATGTTCAAATGAGGCAAACACCCAGCTGCAACCTCACTTCCTTTTCCTGTAGTCACTTTCCTTTTCCTGTCCATAATTCTTCTTTGATCAGAAGGCAGTGCTGGAATCTCTCTGAACCTATTCTGGTTCAGGGGCTGCCTGATTCACGAATCATTCTTTCCTCAATCAAACTCTGGTAAATTGAATTTGTCTAAGATTTTTCTTTTAACATAGAAATGGCTTCCCTTATAAACTGTGCTTTTCATAATCTTGGCTCTGGGATTTTGATGAATTTGTGATCAGTTTCAATTTGGAAAAGTCTGGTGCTCCCTTACACTTTCACTGATGGTGTGCTTATAGCTGAGGTCAAGAGATGGGTTTTGAGGCTGGAAAGATCAGAGACCAAGGTGGTCTTGATGTGGGAAGTATGAATACATCAGGCTGAGGGTACTTGGGTGGAAGGGGCACAGACCCTTCCCCTAGGCCAGAGGAGTCCAAGACTGAAACTAGTACTAAGAAAGAATAAACCCAAATTTATATGAGAAGACAGAAGCAGCTCCTTTATTACAGCCCTACAGTTATGACAAATGAAGACACATCCAAGAGCAGATAATGAAAAATTTTGAATTATTGCCATTGTTTCTCATATTCCTGAGACTCTTGAATTAATATAGCAAACCAAGTCTGAAGATAAAAAGCCAGAAGCTTTATCAAATACATTATGTCTGCCAGAAAGTCTACACTGAACTAACTCAATGTCCAAGTAGTGGCTAGGGTTTTGTGTAAGACATGGCATGGATTTTCCTGGGAGGTCTTAATTTGCTTATCTCTTCATTTGAAGCCAAAGTGTATGACTACAGGTGACCTCTGTACTTTTTCTATTGGGTTGTCAAATTTATCTCTTCTTTATTTCTGGTTTAGTTTTCTTTACTTTCTGGGGGAAGCAGGAAGTTCTTTTCTCTAGATCTCAAGATCATTTGTCTATGATGGAAAGGGAGAGGGAATAAATGTAATGACAAATGTTGAGTAGCACTGTGTCTAGAAAGTAGCTTTTAAGTGTTAATCTGTGCAGAAAGCTCAACGTGTGCAAGAGTTAGGCATTATATAGATTATAAAATATATGCAGTAGATAAATAAATGCTTTAACTTTACATTTAAATTGTTTTAAGGACCAGCTTTAATTCCAGATTTATTCTCTTTTTTTCATTCCTATACAAATAAGAATATAATATTTTCTTTCTCATTTGATTCTCATTGTGTATAAATCTCCACAATATGAATCGCTATTTTCATAGCCAATATTTACTTTTTAATATTTTTCAAAATATAGAATTATACATGTGCTAAAGAGTTAGGATTTATACCTTATAGTCAAGGAACTGTTTCCTGATTTTGAAAAAATTTCTTCTTCTGGCTGTTTTTATAGGTTGATGTATGGGAAATGTAACATAGTTTTTATGTTTCTAAGTGTCTCTATATTTATGGTTGTATTTTTATATAAATCAGCAAAATATAATTTGTTTACAATTATCTAACTTCTGATGGTCATGATCCATTTCTTACAGGAAAGCTATTTATTAACAAAAGCAAAAACACAGTATATAGAAAGCATGTCGTCACTTTATGTTTGAAGATAAAGTTAAGGTTATGGCAGAGTTTTCTAAGATTCTACTGAGTGGAATAGAGAAAAATTTTTAAAAAGGTGCAATAACTCTATTTTAATAAATTTTTTTACTTGCTCTTAGTACTGTGGTTATACAATAGGTGAATTCAACATACATGGAGGCTTATGGTTCTTAAATATAGAAATTGTTCCATTGCTAATTTCCCCAAAGAGATTTCTGCAGTAAATGCTGTGAAACGTATATTAAAAACAATACATAAAACAGGTCTAGCCCTAAATAATTCCTCTCATATGATGGCAGACTGGAAGATCTTTTAAGTTCTATTGTTATGCTGATGAGCTTACAAAATAAACAAACAAAAAACAACCACCACCTAAAAATCTTATTAACGTAAAGTAAAACGATAATCTGAAAATGGAATCTATTTTTTCCCCTTTCCTTTCCTTCCTCAAACTTAAACTGCTTTTTAAAAAAATTTCCTGGTAGTTTTAAATACAAAAGGGCAACTAAGTACCTTCATTTTAATATTCATCATTTCTCCTATAGTCTCATAAGAAAATAATAATATATTCATTTTTAAAGCCTGAACTATGATGTGATAAAGTTGAAAAGTTACTGGTATTTTCCAGGTTTAAATATGGTCTTTAAAATCATTTAGGTGCGCATCTGTGTGTTTTGTTGGTATGCAGTATATTTTCCATGAGCAACACAACAGCTAAATAAACTCTGCATGATTTTACCTCCTTTCGGCACTCATGCATTTATAAATAAATTATATCAGCTGTGTACCTACTTTGTCACTTTCCACCATGAGCTCACACAATTCACCGTATAGCAGACATTTGCAAAAGCGGGTGTGAAATTTAGAACAAGTTCCAGGAAAAGCAGTTGACTTTCTTACCTCAAGGCATAAAATCATAGGCCCTTTGCCAGGTTTGTGGACACTTCATTCTTTACTAAGCTAACTTCTCTCCCTGCTCAGCTCTGTTCTTTTCTCCCTCTCCCTGTCTCCCAGGGCCACTCTGAAAGAAGAAAGAACAGCCCAGGTGAGCTGGTCATTCACTTGTAGGCATTAGAATGGCAGAGCTGTCACCTGTGGGCTGTGTAGGCTGTAAACATTACTAAGCTACTTTACAGAAAGTTATGTAAAGAGCTGCTAATGTTCCCTGAAGACCTCCCTGCCATGCTGGCTGTACAGGCGTTTGGAAAGAGGCAGGTTGGGACGTGTGTGGACGCCACCCCTCGCTATTTATGAGCTGTGCAGCTTGCGGTGAAAAGCTGTCATTTTCCCCCTGGGTGTGTAGAACCTGTTTCTCTGGCATGCCAGGCCATGAAGCTGAGGCTTATCCAAAAGGAGGGGCTGGGGAGAAGGGCTGCAAGGAAAGCCAGAGATATATCACTTATTTAAACTCCGAGTGGGGAGAGAAAGTGAGGATTAAAAAAAAGGAAAAAGTATCTTAGAAAGTTCTCTCAATTATCTGTGGTTTCCTGTGGTGGAAGCATCTTCTCTCTCCATCCAGTGGAAGTGGAGGGCAATGCGGGAATTAAGTTGTGTGGAGGAGAAGCAGGACTCACCGCTCACTGGCTGGACCAAGCCATTAGCAGAGATAATTCCCGGATCGACTTTCATCCCTTACAGATTAAATTTATTTAGAAAAATCTCAATGTTATCCGAACAGACTAAAAATGCCCTTTCCTATTTTGGAAAAGATCTGAATCAGCATCTAAACTATCCTCATTTGAATTTTTAAATGGTATATATAGTAGTACTTTGGTATCTAACCAGGGACCCAATACCTGTGCTGTCACCATAGGGTAAAAAAAAAAAAAAAGGTAAACATAACAGGTTACAAAAAAAAGTCCTTCTTTTTCACTTGCCTACAAAATCTAGGCAGTTGGAATTCTTTAGTAGGCCTGCTCGCACTTTTCATAATGCTGTATAAAGGCAAATAGGGGAGGCATTGATCACAAAATGGACTTGCAAATGACTGTCCCTACTGGTATAAATCAGTGCCACCCAACAAAACAGAGGAGTCAACCATACTGTGGTTGTTGCTTTTCTTGAATTTTCTTAATATATCTGTTTTTTTTTTTTTTTAAATGATTCTAACTGTCAACTGGGATTATTAGACTGCATAATGATGTTTTTTATGTCCAAACATATGAATAAAATTACTTTTCCCCCATGTATATTATGGTTATACATGCTTTCTGAAAGTAAATTAACATAGAAATAAATCTGTGATGTCAAGAATATGCATTAACCTGTTTGGGCCTTATAAATATGTAAAAATAGCACCTAGTATTTTGCCTCTCTGTGGTAGTGTAATACCTTATCCTGAATCTAGAGCTGGGCATTTTGTATATTAGAATATACAAATTCTAATTCATTCATATGTTGAAGCCCTGATCCCTCAGTGTGATGGTGTTATATTTATTCAATGCAATTTAATAATAATTTAAGAAAATAGTAGGTGTTTGGTTTCGTACCTGGTGCTCAAGGGATACAATGAAGATTCTCATGTGATCTTACCTTTTTGAGGCTTATCATCTCACCTTAGATGTGACTGATGTATTGTTGCTTGGGCTGTTGCATCAGATTCTACCTTGTCTTTATTCTATTTCCAAACTGTTCTTCACGTGTCTTCTAAAGAAATTCATCTGAGCTTTCTTCCCTCTTCCCCTCTTACTGGTAGAGACGATCCTCATTGTCACTGCCCTTTGGGGTCCGGCACTCTGGCCACACGCGCTGTCATGGTGGCTTTCACACTCACTGCTCACTCATCTCTGAATGTTTGTGTGTGCTATTCCCTTTGCCTGCCTTTCCACATCGAACTCCATCCACCTGGGGAAAGTCTCCCTCATGCCTTAAGGAATCTGCTCATGCATCACTTGTTTTTTGAACAAGAGCTTTCCTGCTGCTCTCCCTCCCTGGCAGATCTCCATCTTCAGAGGCCTCTTCCTCCTCCTTAACTACACTTCTCAGAGCTCTTCACATGCTCTTCGAGTGTCTTTGGTGTGCTCGTCAGTATCCTTGACTGGCCTGAGTGCTCTTGGTGGCCAGGGTTTTTGTCTTGTTCAATCTTTGTGCCACTACCACATAGCACATCTGGGTAGACACCCAAGTGTCTGCTGAATACACAGTCCCTTCATCACCTGAAAAATGATTTTCAAATAGCACAAAGTCTGCATATAGTTTTCCAGGATCACAAAGGCTAGAAGAAAACTGATTTACTCAAAGTATCTAAATCGGTTCTGGCTTCGTCCTTGTCTCTTCCTGCCTTCTTTATCTTCATTTGCTAACTGCTTCATGAACCAAACCACCTCTTTCTCCAGCTTAAGCTCTACGACAGCTCTCATCATCCTTAGAATAAAATAAAGGCCTTAGCTTGGCATACAAGGCCCCCTGCAATCTTGCCCACCCAGTCCCCCCAAACTCACACTGTGCTTTTCCATCATACACTGCGTTCCAGATACAGGAACCTCTTTTGATCCCTAGAACATGCCAGCCTCTCTTCTGCCTGGAGATCTTCACACCTGCTGTTCCATCTGCTGGAACGCTCTTCCATTTTTCCACAGGGCAAGCTTCTTATCATTCAGGTATCAGCTTCAATGTCACCTTTTCAAAGAGACCTTTCCTAGTCACCTCTTCCCCATCTTTTTCTTTAGGACTACATCTGTTTTTGTCCTTCAAAGCCAAATCACAAGTGATTAATTTATTTGTATTTACTTTTTTAAAATTTGTTTGTTTATTCATTGTCTCTCTCTCTCTTTCATTAAATTGTGAGCTCCTTGAGGACAGGGACCATGTCTGTGTTTTTCTGCTGAATTCCCCAAGGCCTGTGACTGCACCAGGCACAGAATAAATGATAAGAAATATTTCTTGTCCATGGAATACTATGCAGACATAAAAAATGGTGAGTTTGTGTCCTTTGTAGGGACATGGATGAATCTGGAAACCATCATTCTCAACAAACTGACACGAGAACACAAAATCAAACAACACATGTTCTCACTCATAGGTGGGTGTTGAACAATGAGAACACATGGACACAGGGAGGGGAGCATCACACACTGGGGTCTGTTGGGGGGAATAGAGGAGGGACAGCATGGGGTAGGGAGGTTGGGGAGGGATAACATGGGGAAAAATGCCAGATATAGGTGATGGGGGGATGGACACAGCATCTTTTATATATATATATACATAAAAGAAGTATTTCTTGAACGTCAAGTGAATAATCAATCCAAAGAAAACTTGTAAAAGGGCGTCCTGATATACATAGATTCTCACAACAACCAAATGCAATACAGGTGTAAAGTGCTAAAATTATTCCAGTGTTACTTTGGGCTAAATATTTGTGTCCCGTCCACCAAATTCATATGTTGAAGCCCTGACATCTCAGTGTGATGGTATTAGAAGGTGAATCCTTTGGGAGGGAGTTAGGGTTAGATGAGGTCACAAGAGTGGGGCCTTCATGGTGGGATTAGTGCCCTTGCATAAAGAGGAAGTCAGAGAGAGATGGATCTCTTTCTCTCTTCACAAAAAGGGACCATGGAAAGTCTACATCAGTACACAGCAAGAAGGCAGCTGTCTGCAAGCCTGGAAGAGAGCCCTCACCAGAACCCGACCATGCTGGTACCTTGATCTCAGAAAATAAATGTCTGTTGCATAAGCCACCCAGCCTGTGGTATTTTGCTATAGCAGCCCCAGCTGACTAAGACATGTGTTTACATGTGCAGACCTCCTCAAGCATTTTAGCCAGTCCTTGCTTCTATGATGATTTTGGTGGTTAACTTGATGGAAAATGTCTTTGGTATCTTCCTTTCCTATTTCAAACTTGCAGGCATTCTCCAGCCTCTGTTGCTGTGTTCTGTGTGCTCATATTCACTCCCCTCTCTTCACACCAACTGATATAATTCACCTGGCACAGACAACCTTCACAGAAAGACCTGAGCTCCCACTCGGCCTAACACTAATGTCATGTCAAATGAGATCTTTCGGTGAAAATTTAAAAGGAGCGTTTAACAAGTATCCTGGGCTGTGAAAAAGGGGTCTCTGATCAATTTGTTGGAATAATCTTCCAGTCTTTTAAATAAGTATGATGAGCAAAGGGAGCACCACACATTGACCTTGATGTAGTAGCAGGAAGAATATCCTCATGTTCTTCAGCTCTGTTTACACAAATAGGCATTATCCCAAAATGAGTGATCCTAGGAAATATGTAAATAACTTCCAACTTGCAGTTCCTTGTTCTTCCTCTTCACTCCAATTTTTTTTTTATCAATAACTCAGATATTTTATTTTTAAGAACATAGTCAAATAACTCAGATATTTTATTTTTAAGAGCATAGTCAAATACCTCTAACCTTTCATGAGCCATTCAAAATTAAGCAAGGTTTGGGGCTCAGATGGCTTGGGTGGCCACTTAACTCATGTGGTCTTTCTGCTATTCATGTTTTCCAGAAAAACAACAACAGAATCGATATGACTACTAAGAATACTTTTTTTTTTGAGATAGAGTCTCGCTCTGTTGCCAGGCTGGAGTGCAGTGGCGTGATCTCATTTCACTGCAACCGCTGCCTTCCAGGTTCAAGCGATTCTCCCGCCTCAGCCTCCTGAGTAGCTGGGACTACAGATGCTCGCCACCATGCCCAGCTAATTTTTGTATTTTTACTACAGACGGGGTTTCACCATGTTGGCCAGGATGGTCTCTATCTCTTGATCTCGTGATCCACCTGCCTTGGCCTCCCTAGAATACTTTTAAAAAATTAACATGGCATCTTGGATCTTATAAAAGTCAAGCCCTTCAGTAAACAAACCATGAAGTAAATGATTGCCCAGTGATTCCATGTTCAGCTCTCTGAGTTCTGCCAAAAATTAAAGGTGATTCTTAGGGCAAACATACAGCATTATCAAAAGGCTGTAGCAGCTAGAGCAGGTGAAGGAAACAAACAAACAAAAACAAAAGGCAAAAAACCAAAACCAGCCCAGGCCATGCGGCATGCACCATCAGCTGAGCTTGAGCTTTGCTTCCAAATGCCAGAGAACACCTGCCCACACTGGGGACCCGGCACACATTTTCTTCCTGGCGCAGCACACCAGATGCCCAGCTCTCATTAAGGGGAAGTTTGTCTGACAGTCTTTGCCTTGCTGTAATTCTCATCCCACTCTGAATTCCTCTAGCAAACATTGATTGAAAGCTCTCCATGTGCCAGGCACCACATAGCTCTGCAAACCTCTCCTGTATTCTACCTTTGGAGTAGGAGAGACAAGGTACAGAGACGGTGAGAAGGCAGAGTATTTGCTGTTTACTCAATTTTTGATTGGAAAGACTTTCAATCAGGCATTACGCACATCGGGCTTTTGCTGTGGGTCTGACAGGCACTGGGGATGTGAAGTGAGTTTATGTGGACCTTTCTCTTCAAAGGTCACTGTCTGGTTGTAGACTTACCTTTAGGATGTATTATTCAGGGAAAGAAGCAAAGTACAGAACATCATGGAGGATCCCATCTGAGCAATAAAAGGGTATGTGATACATGCATGAGCACACACATGCACGCATACACGCACATGTGGGTAAATGCCTAGACTACCTGGAAACACTGGATGCTTTGGGGAAAACTGGTTTTATTTTCTTAGAGCACTTATCACTCTCTGAAATTATCTTATGTATTTATTTATCAACTTATTTATTGTCTATTTCTACAGTGGCATGTGAGTGCCTGCTTATAGCTGTAGCTCCAGGGACTACAATAGTGCTTGGCATATTTTAGGTGCTTATAGCTAAGAAAAAAATTTTTTTTAAACGAATAAGCTGTAGATGAGAGGATGTAGGGGTAAGAGTTAAGAGATGGGACAGAGTCTTGCTTTTAGACAGAGTCTATGCCATTCTGTAATGCTTGAATGTTTCAGTTTTTATTATGAAAAATACAATTATATGCGAAAGTAGAGATGACAGTGTAATAAACTTCCATGCGCTCACTATGCCCCCAAAATGATCAACACATGGCAGATTATGTTTCATCCATATCTCCCTCACTGCTCTTCCCCTGCCTCGAGATTGTTTTGAAACAAATGGCAGCCATGATTGTGTCTTTAAGTAGTTCAATATGTAAACCATAACTGCAATACGTTCTACACCTAAACAAACAAGCAATATATTATGAATATTGTCAATTATTCACTGTTGAAATTTCCCTAGTGAGTCTCATACTCTTTTTAAAGGTTGTTTGAATTTGTACATGTGTTACTGTTTCAGAATGTTTATTTGGGATGTTTACAATCTAGTAATCAAGTAGGGAATATGGCTCCATCCAATCATCCATTCATCTACCCATCCATCCATCCCTCTATCCATCCATTAAGTAAATCCATATTAAGTGCCTAGTATGTGCCCAACACTGTTCGAGGTGCTTGTTATATATCAGTGAACAAAAAGACAGAAATCCCTGCCCTTATGGAGCTTTAATTCTAGCTGTCAGAAACCACTAACAAAGAAGAAGGTATGTAAAGCCTTGATTATGATTCAGTAATATGTGACATGTACTATAATAGAAAGGGCACAAACTCTTTTGTCAAAACCAGTGTCATCATGACTGACATAAGAGATTCAAAGTATTTAGGCTCTTATTGTAGCATTTAAAACTTGCAATGTGGCTGATGCCTGTAATCCCACTTTGGGAGGCTGAGACAGGCAGATCATTTGAGGTCAGGAGTTCAAGACCAGTCTGGCTAACATGGTGAAACCTTGTCTTTACTAAAAATACAAAAATTAACTGGGCATGGTGGCATGTGCCTGAAATCTCAGCTGCTTGGGTGGTTGAGGCAAGAGAATTTCTTCAATCCAAGAGGTGGAGGCTGGAGTGAGCTGAGATCACACCACCACATTCTGGCCTGGGCAACAGAGTGAGATTCCATCTCAAAAATAAATAAATACATAAAATTTGCAATGTTTTTGCAACATTATTCACAATAGCAAAGATATAGTATCAACCTAAATGCCCATCAATGATAGACTAGATAAAGAAAATATGGTACATATACACTGTGGAATACTATTCAGCCATAAAAAGCAATGAGATCATGTCCTATGCAGGGACATGGATGGAGTGGGAAGCCATTATCCTCAGCAAACTAATACAGGAACAGAAAACCAAATACTACATGTTCTCACTTATAAGTGGGAGTTGGATGATGAGAACACATGGCAAGAAACAACACAAACTAGGGCCTGTTGGAGCGAGCAAGTTGGGGGAGAGAGAGCATCAGGAAGAATAACTAATGGATGCTGGCTGAATACATAGGTGATGGGATGAACTGGGCAGCAAACCACCATGGCACACGTTTTCTTATATAACAAATCTGCACATTCTGCACATATACCCCTGAACTTCAAAGTCGGGAAAAAAATTGCAATGTTTAATGTTTTGATAAGACCTTATAAACAGAATATATTGATTTCTTTAAATAACAAATAAGACCATCAAAGCTTTTTTTTAAAACTTTCTTGCAAACACATTGACTGGGCTCTGCCATTATAAATAAAGTCATGATAGCCAGGGGCCTGGTGATATTTGCTATTTGTCAGGGTTTGGGAGGTCAGACTTAGATGTTTATGAAACAGAGCCAGTCTCATCCCACGTTTTGGCATATACTCTAAATATGATGAGCATTTACATAAACCAAGCCAGTGCAAGTGCGCTAATGTTTCTTGAGCAGGACTTCTCAGAGAGAGCCTTTTGTGGTTGGAATTCAAACACCACCCATCCCCAAGTCATGAAGCATCTTTTGCCTGTTATCTGGATGATCTAGGAAAAGTAGAGTTATTGGTAGACTCTGTTAAACCTGAGTGTTTTTGATTCATGCTTGAAACCCACATTGAAAGGTGATATTTTAACTCCTGAAAGGAAATGTCAGCAGTGTTAAAAATATATTAAAACTGAAAAAGGCCAGTATAATGTTTTAACACTTTTTACGCTGTCATCAAGACACTAGACACTGGTACACCTTAAAAAATTTGGTTAGGAGAGAGATCCAAGATGGCCGATTAGCAACAGCTCAGGAATGTAGCTCCCAGTGAAAGCGCAGAGAACGAGTGGATGCCGCACTTTCCGACGAATTTTTGTTGCCCACAGACCGGGAGATTCCCGGCAGAGGAGCCA
>CAUYQU010039237.1:0-22841 GCA_963574635.1 Cheracebus regulus | reverse complement strand
TTATATAGAAGGATTCCATAAATCAGCACTAAATGTGTCCGTACAGCTCCGACTACAATACCTGTATGATTATATAGAAAGCTTATATAGAACTAAGTATGCTAGATATAAGTATTAAGTATGATTATATAAGCTGGGTATATGTAAGCAGTAAGTTATACTTCAGGCACTAATTCTGTAAACTAATATATGATTATATATAAAGATTACATAAAGGAAATAGCTGAGTAATAACACTATAAACTGAGATATTCTTCAGGCACTAATTGTGCCTGGGGTCTGGCAGTTCTTCCTTGGTGCCCATGGGGGTGTTACAACTACAGGCATGTGCTGCCATGCCCAGCTAATGTTTTGTACTTTAGTAGAGACAGGGTTTTACTATGTTGCCCAGGCTGGTCTCAAACTCCTGAACTCAGACAGTCCTCCCACCTCACGTCACAAAGTGCTAGCGTTACAGGCATGAATCACTGTGCCCAGCCTGAAATGAGTTTTGAAATCGGAAGCTGCGAGTGCTCCAGCTTTGTTCTTTTTAAAAATTACTTTTAAAAGGCCAGGCATGGTGGCTCACGCCTGTAATCCCAGCACTTTGGGAGGCCGAGGTGGGCAGATCACAAGGTCAGGAGATTGAGACTATCTGGCCAACATAGTGAAACCTCGTCTCTTCTAAAAACACACAAAAAAATAGTTGGGTGTGCTGGCACATACCTATAGTCCCAGCTACTCAGGAGGCCGAGGCGGGAGAATTGCTTGAACCCAGGAGGTAGGGACTGCAGTGAGCTGAGATTGCACCACTGCGCTGAAGCCTGGGCGACAGTGCAAGACTGTCTCAAAGAAAAAATTATTTGGACTATTTGGGGTTCTTCCAGGTTCAATATGAATTTTTAAATGAGGTTTCTTTTTCTGCAAAAACAATATCCCTGGGATTTTGATATGGATTCCCTATCAAAATCTTTTGATAGGATATTTAATACTGTTTTGAATTTATCCAAAATTGATTGCATTGAATCTGTAGATTTATATGGGCAGTGTTGACATTTGTAGCAATATCTTCTAATCCATCAACATGGGATGTGTTTTCATTTATTTATGCTTTCTTTAATTTTTTTCACCAGCATTTTGTAGATTTTTATTGTACAATTCTGTTACCTCCTTGGTTAAGTTACTATTTTATTCTTTTTTTTATTTTTATTTTTATTTTTTTAGACGGAGTCTTGCTCTGTCTCCCAGGCTGGAGCGCAGTGGTGCGACCTCCGCCTCCCTCCTGCCAACCTCCGCCTCCCAGGTTCAAGCAATTCTCCTGCTTCAGCCTGCCAAGTAGCTGGGACTACAGGCGCCCCTCACCATGCCCAGCTAATTTTTTTGTATTCTTAGTAGAGACGGGGTTTCACCATGTTGTCCGGGCTGGTTTCAAACTCCTGACCTCAAGTGATCGTCCACCTTGGCCTCCCAAAGTGCTGGGACTACAGGCGCGAGCCACCGCCCCTGGGCAAGATGCTATTGTAAGTAGAATTATTTTTTTAAGTGCTTTTTTAGATTGTTCATTGACAGTACATACAAACGCCACGGATTCTCATGTTGACATTGTATCCTGCTACTATGCTGAATTCATTCATTAGTCGCAACACACTTTGTCTGTCTTTGCGTGTCATCTTCAGGATTCCCTGTATATAAGATCATATCCTCTGCAAACAGATCGCTTTACTTCTTTCCACTTTGGGTGGCTTTTATTATATTTTCTTCCCTGATTGCTCTGGCCAGAACTTCCAGTACTATGTGGAACACAAGTGGTGAAAGTGAGCAACCTTGCTGATTCCTGATCATAAAGGGAAAGTTCATTCTCTCAGCATTCTGTAAGACAGCTGCTTTGGCTTTTTCATATATGGCTTTTATTATATTGTGGTAGTTTCCTTCAAATTCCAGGTTTGTTGGGTGTATTTATCATAAAAAAAAGATGGTAAATTTTGCCAAATGCTTTTTCCACATCAATTGAGATGATCACTTTTTCCTTTCATTATATTAATGCGGTATATTACATTGATCAGTTTTTATGTTTGGAATTACCCTTGCCTTCAAGGAATAAATCCCATTTGGATTTATGGTGTGTAAGCCGTTCAGTAAAATGCTAAATTCAGGTGGTTGGTATTTTGTTGGGTTTACATTAATGTTCACAGGCATATTTGTCTGTAGTTTCCTTGTGATATCGCTGGCAGGCTTTGGTGTCAGAGTAATGCAGTCTTCATAGAAAAAGTTAAGAATCATTTCCTTCTAAGTTTTTAGGAAATATTTGAGAATTTTTGACATTAGATCATCTTTAAACATGTTAGAATTCACTAGTGAAGCCATCAGGTCCAAGGCTTTTCTTCCTTTTTTTTTTTGGAGATGGAGTCGCTCTGTCACGCAGGCTGGAGTGCAGTGCTGCAAACTCAGCTCACTGCAGCCTCCACCTTCCAGGTTCAAGCAGTTCTCTTGCCTCAGCCTTCCAAGTAGCTGGGACTACAGAAGAGTGCCACCACGCCTGGTTTCTGTGTTTGTTTGTTTGGGATTTTTTTGTATTTTTAGTAGAGTCACGGTTTCACCATGCTGGCCAGGCTGGTTTCAAACTCCTGACCTCAAGTGTTCCGCCTGCCTCAGCCTCCCAAAGTGCTGGGATCATAGGTGTGAGCCACCAAGCCCAGCCTGTAGGGGCTTTTCTGAATCAGAATTTTGAGTAATGATTCAATCACCACACAAGTTACATGTCTACTCAGACTTCTAACTTCTTCATGACTTAGACTTGGTATGTTTAGTGTGTCCGGGAAGGTGTTCATTTGATCTGGGTTGTACACCTTGCGATTTGTCATGATGCTCTCTTACAGTCTTTATTTCTGTAGAATCAGTGATAATGTTCCCACTTTGATTTCTGCTATTAGTAACTTGAGTCTTCTCTTTTTTTTCTTAGTCCATCTAGCTAAACGTTTGTCAATTTTGTTGATCTTTTCAAAAAATCAACTTTGTTCATCCTCTGTTTTTCTGTTCTTCTTTTCTGTTATTTTTGTTCTAATTTTTGTTATTTTCCTATTTCTGCTAGCATCAGGTTTACGTTATTCCTTTCTGATTCTTTAAGTTGATTTTGGATATTGTTGTTTTTTAATGTCGCATTTATACCTATCTGCTTCCTACTGACACTGCCAAGCTGGTCTCTGACTCCTGACCTCAGGTGATCCGCCCACCTCAGGCTCCCAAAGTACTGGGATTACAGGCCTGAGCCACCATGCCCAGCCAAGCAAATCTCTTGACCCTGGGAGCTGGAGGCTACAGTGAGCTGAGATCATGCCAGTGCATTCCAGCCTGGGCAACAGAGCGAGACTTGGTCTCAAAAAATAAAAAATAAATAACTTCCTTAATTTGCATGTAATTAAAAGTGGGTAAATACAGCTGCCAGCCCCCGGCACGCGGCTACTCTGTGTGCACTGCCTGTTGGCCTTGCTCTGCAAGGACCGGCCACTCTCTGTACATGGACGCTTCAGTAGAGCTGCCTTCTTCCACCGCTGGCTTGCCCTTGCATACTTTCCTGGGTAAAGTCAAGGACCCTTCTGGGCCAAGCCCCAGTTTGGGCGCTCACCTGCCCTGCATCAGCATGGTGACCACAAAGGGATGAAGAGAAGATGGTGAGAGGCAGACAGGCAGTGATTGGCAGAGAGGCGGTGACTGGCAGAGAGGCGGTGACTGGCAGGTAGGCGGTGACTGGCAGATAGGCAGTGACTGGCAGATAGGCGGTGATTGGCAGGGCAGCAAATGATGCAAGGTGGTGGGACAGTGAGAGACGATGTCCAGCACTGTGGCCATCAAAGCCGCAAACACCGCAGCTGGGACGTGGAACTTTGTGACACTGTGGACCTGTGACACTGGCCACAGGCTCTTTTGAGGGCCATCATCTTTCCTGACAGGTGGCAGAGCCAAGTGGATGGGTGGGCGGCCACGGTGCCACCTTGTGTGAGACCCATTGCTCTGGCTGACTGGCTGCTCCCCTCCTGATGGCTGAACCCCTCCAAGCCAGGGAGACCTGGGGGAGACCAGTCAGTGCCATTTTGGCTCCCGTGGACAGGTAAATGACCCTCCTGTGCGTCCCCCTGCCAGTACTGGGGGAGCCAGGATCGCCCTGGGTCTTCCTTATTTGCTGCTCTGGGATCCCCCTCCCTGCCTCCCCGTCTTCCATGCCTATTAGAGCAAACCGAGTCTAGCCAGGTGGAGAGGTCCGAATTTTGTAAATAACTTGGATCCAGCTGTCTTGTTTCGGTTGCTTTGCTTATGTGATGTGTGCTATGCCTAGCATGCTATCAAATCGGCGGGTAAATAAAAGGGCACTCGTAAACTAATCACCTAAACAGGTAACACCAAACACCCAAATAAGACCCAGTGCCATGGCAACATGCCATGCAAACGTCCTGAAAGTTACCTTACATGGTTCTGGAAACCCCCAAAACTCTACAAAGTTCTAAAAAGTTCCTTAACTTGCATATAATTAAAAGTAGGTGTAAATACAGCTTCTGGCCAGGCGTGGTGGCTGACACTGGAATCCCAGCACTTTGGGAGGCTGAGGCAGGCAGATCACCTGAGGTCAGGAGTTTGAGACCAGCTTGACCAACATGGTGAAACCCTGTCTCTACTAAAAATACAAACATTAGCCAGGCATGGTGGCACATGCCTGTGATCCCAGCTACTTGGGAGGCTGAGGCAGGAGAATCACTTGAACCCTGGAGGTGGAGGTTGCAGTGAGCCAAGATCGCAGCATTGCACTCCAGCCTGGGCAACAGAGGGAGACTCCGTCTCAAATAAATAGTAAATAAATAAAACACATCCCCAAGAAGCATAGTGTTAAACCATTTAGCGTGTGCTTGCTTTGTATAATTGGTGAAATTGTGCCCAATCTCTGCTAGCAATAGATAAGATCAACCCTGGGCTATGAAGACTGCAAGCCCCTCTTCCCTTCGGAGCTCTGTGACTCGACACCTGGCAGGCTGCTGAAAAACATGATCTAGTCACATGAGCCCTCCCCCACTTCTGATCCCCTTTTTCTCTGGGAGTTCTCTGTGCCCCCACCCCCGCCCCATTTCTTCTCTTTTCTGAGTAGGGACCCCCGGATTGAAGCCTGTGGATAATCTCATGGTACATGAGACGCCCCTCCCGAACCTGTCAAAGCTTGTGTGCTGCCGCCACCTCCTGGGCACACCTTGTTCCTTAATCGGCCACGAAACCACGTCAACACCTCACACACGGTTTTGCTTTTCACATTTAGATTCCTGATCCGTTTGCAATTTATCCCTGTGAGATCCAGATTTAATTTCATCGTTTCTCAGACGGCTAACCATTTCTCTTAGCACCGTTCACTATAAACTGCATACTGCATATTTGTCCCACTGGTCTGAAATACTTTATGAACCAAATTTCCATGTTATGGGGTTGATTTCTGTTATTCCACTTGTCTGTTTCTTGTTCATGTGCCAGTACCACACAGTTTTCATTAAAGAGGCTGTTTTCATATCTGTAGGGCATGGCGCTCTTGTCCGCGTCTTCTTCTTTATCAGACATTTGTTCTTCCATGTGAACTCTACTATCAATATGCCTGGCTCCAAGAAAAAGCCTTTCTGTATTGTTACTGGAATCATGTTACATTTCTGGATGAACCTTGGTACCAGCAGTGCTATTCTGCAACGTAGTATTGGTGGTCCTGGCCCCTACAGTACATTAGAAAAATAACAGAAACGCGTATTTGAAGGGAAAAATATGAACATTTACAGAAAAAAAATTGCATTGAAATTGCAAAGGAATTGCCGGGCGTGGTGGCTCACGCTTGTAATCCCAGCACTTTGGGAGGCCGAGGCGGGCGGACCATGAGGACAGGAGTTCAAGACCAACCTGACCAATATGGGGAAACCCCTCCCTACTAAAAATACAAAAATTGGCCGGACGAGGTGGCGCGCGCCTGTAGTCCCAGCTACTTGGGAGGCAGAGACAGGAGAATCGCTTCATCCCGGGAGGCGGACGTTGCAGTGAGTCAAGATCGCGCCACGCACTCCAGCCTGGGCGACAGAGCGATACTCAGTCTAAAAAAAATTAGAAAAAAAGAAATGCAAAAGAATCAACTGTTAGACTTCCGTTTTATCAGACAAACAAAAAGGAACGGGGCCAGTGACTCGCTGTGGAGATGGAGAGGGGACCGAGCACTCCGCACCCGCGGCCTCTCGCTGAGGCCGAATCGCGCGCCGCGCTCGCGACGAGCACTTCCTGGCTGTGCCCGCCCGGCCTCGCTCTCTTAGTCTGTTCCGGCTCCGCAGTGGCGCCCAGAGGCCTGACCCTGAGGTCCGCCTAGTCCTCCGGGCCTATCTCTGCCTTCAGCCCCGTTCCCGAGGCGGCCCCGGGACCCTTCCGCATCGTCGCGGAAGAAATTACAACTTCCCGGCGCCAGAGGCCAATGGTTCAGCCCGCCGGCTGGAGGCGGAAGTGACGCCAGAGGCGCGCCGGCCTGTCTTCCGGCATCGGCCCCGCCTGTAGGTTAGCTGTCCCCGGCCTCGCAGCGGTCAGTCTCGGCCCTGGTGAGTTCCGCGCGTGTCCCGGGGCCGTCCGCGGTCGCCCGCCCCGCGCCCGGCGCCGCGCGTCGCCACCAGTTCCACAGGGGAGAGTCGGCGCCGCTCGCGGCTGGTGGACCCGGGCCGCGCCGCCGTTCCGCGGAGCTGGTGAGAGAGGACGCCTCCGCTTCCTTCGCTGTGAACAGGGCGTGTTTCTCTGAGAATTTGGCTTTGAAGGTTTTTATTCGGTTCTGGCACATGGTGTCGGGATCGAAGCGTTGGGTGGATTCCTGGTGTCCGGGGCTGCCGCCCCCTGTGCACGTTCGCCTGTGGGGACCGCGGCCTCGGGAAGGAGGGACGCGGCCGTTATCCCGCTGCTCCTGGCGTCCTCGAACCCGCTGGGAACGGCATGTGCGACCAACCGTATTTGTTCTCACGTTTTGCTGTAGAAAAATCTGAATCTAACAAAAAGCTGAACATCTACTGCAAGGAGTATCCCCTGCGGTCGCCTCACTCAGTTTTAGCATTGGGCCGCGTTTTCTGTGTCTCCCAGTGAATAAACCTTATGGTGGACCACTGTTTGAGTATAATTAAGTTGAAAATAGACTGCACACATGATAGTTCACCTTTAAATACTTGGTGAAGCGTCTCTTAAAGACAAAAACGTTGTCCTGCTAAACCACAATACTAGTATTTTACCTAAGAAAATTAAAAATAATACGGTCATCCGCTGCCTGCTATGTAACGCCTGGAATTCTCAATGTGGTTCCAGCATGACGCTGTTGGGTATTTTGGGGCCTACGAGCCATTCGAGGTTTCTGCATTCCCACCGTTAGTGTCTTAGCGTCTTTTCACCTAGAACTGTTCCTGTCGTTTCTTTAGCATATTGTCTTTGTATTGTTTTCTCGTGATATGTTTAAATATCCCTCCATTTCTTGCTGCTTCCTGTGAACCAGTAGTTGAATTCAGAAGAGAGGTTGGCAGAGGGCGGATAGTACCTTATGCTTTGAGGGCCACGGGGTCTCAGATTACTGAGTCGCTTCCTGTCCCATCCTTCCCTAGCTGTTAGCCGTTCCTTCTCTGCTCTGTACTGGTGGCAAGCCACAGCCCGTTTCTCAGAAGGTCAACGAGCAGCTGCACAGATGGTCATTTAGAAGGTGTAGATATACTCTAAAGTCCCAGAGGGCCGTGCTCTGAGTCTCACCCATGCCTGCCAGAGGCTTCCAGCGGAACCTGTGTACCATGGACACTATGTCATTGGATCTGCTGGCTCATCTTCAAGTGCCTAAGAAGCTTGTCCTGCACCTGAACTGCACGGATCCACACTTGGCACTGGCAGCCTTCTAGGCAACTGTATAGATTATTGAAGCTGTTATATGCATTGCCTCTAAAATTAAAAGATCTGGAAAGTGTCATGATTCTTTTTTGGTTGTAGGTTTTATGAGGTGCTGTAACTTGGGGGTACATATTGGAGGGGATATCTTTATGTAATCCAGACTACTGAACTCACAGAAACTGGCCCCTGAATCCCAAGCCCTCTATTCTTTATGTTTCATATGAAGGTATCTAAAATGTGTTGATTTCCTGTTCTTGTGCCCAGCCAGCATAATGTCATCATAGCGTATGAGAGCAGTCTGGAGATCAGGTCCTTTGGGGACGGTGAGGCAGAGAACGGAATTTTACCTCCCTTTTTGAAACAAGGAAGGGAGCTGTGCAGGTGACACCAAACTGAACACGTGTGGGCCTTTCCCCCGTCTCAGACACCTGGTAGTAAGTACAGTTTATACTAGGAGAATGGACATATTTTTCTGACCTGTGAAGCGTTACTGTTTCAGTCACCTCATCAGTAGAATCAGAAAGCACGGCTCTAGGCTTCCTTTTGTCCTTCTGGGGAGTGATCACAGACTCAGGAGTACAAACCGACAAGATGGTGGAACCTGTAGCGGCCAGCTGTCTTGGTTTACCACTTCCTGAGTAGATGAAGTGGGATGGATTCCTGTTATCTGAGTCCAGGGTATTTTAGGTATAAACCCAAGTGAAATCCGTGAATGGCTGTTCTGATAATTAAATAAGGCTTCTGGTGTGTCTTCTGACCCATACACTGCTTTCAAGTAGATGATACAGGTATTACTAGTCCTCAAGAGAGTAAACGGGATACAGTGGCTTTCAGATATATCATCTGCAGAGACAAGCTAATACATGAGGTTTGTTAACTGGGAAGTAATGCTTCCTCATTATGGTTGATAGGAAACCGAGATCAGCCGTCCCTGCATCAGGAGGGAGGAGAGCGCGCCATCCACAGAGGTTCACAAGCCACCCTGCAGCGGCCCTAGCCTCAGGAACGGAGCCTTCAGACGTTCCTGTCAGCCGCCCAGGATGGCAGCCCCTGACCTGGCCCACAGTGAGTCCTGGTGTTGCTGTTTCTCAAATACTTTGCTCTAGGTCCTGATACACAGTGGGAGTCCCACAGACGGGGCCTCAGTAGTCACGCTTTGCGTTCCTATCACAGCCGCTGGAGTGAGCCAGAGAGCGCGGGCTTGTCGTCAGCCCCAGGTGTGTGTGCTGTGGAAAGGGGTGATGCATAAACTCCTTCATGAGTTTTCTTGTCACGGGCACATGAAGAGTCCCCTTCCTCGGGGTTTGCATTTCCACATCTGCAGTAGGAGACCTGCCATTTCCTGATGGGCAGCGTAGCTCACAGACCTTTTGTGTCACTGGGCAACACAGTGTGTGTGTGTGTTTTCCTGAGTGTGCAGGACTACATGGGAATTTCCTGCTAGGATGGAATGACTTCCAGGTACGTGAACGTCTAAATTAGGGTCAGCTGTGGATTCTCATGCCTTCTTTCTTTTTTAGGAGGTCATGTTTCTAAGGACTTAGTGTGCCTTCATGAAGAACAGACCCAGGCAGCAGGGATGTTGGCTGGCTGGCTGATAGATTCTTATCAGGTATGCCAAAACCATATGTTTATAAAAATAACATACTGGTATTCATCAGATAGACACATTTCTGTCTGGGCAGACTTGCCTCCACTGCTTCTTAAAGCAAATAAAGCCTCACTCAAGGACTGAGTCCCTAGTTGAATCCCCGCAGGAGCAGAGCCTAGTTGTTCAGGTGTTACTGTGAAAATCCTCCCCGTATTTCAATGTTACTTCGGCTCACGGCAACCTCTGCCTCTCAGGTTCACGATTCTCCTGCCTCAGACTCCTGAGTAGCTGAGATTACAGGCATCCACCACCACGGCCAGCTAATTTTTTTACTTTTAGTAGAGACGGGATTTTACCATGTTGGCCACACTGGTCTCAAACTCCTGACCTCAGGTGATCCACCCGCCTTGGCCTCCCAAAGTGCTGGGATTACAGGCGAGAGCCACTGTGCCTGGCCTCAACGTTACTTATTATTTTGACCTTGTGGCGCCAAATGCATGGTTATTCTGCTGCAGCTCTGATACATGGTAAGGAGGAGAGAGTGTCCTCTCTGGGAACTTATTTCGACATCACGAGTTATCACTTGCTTGTACTGTGCTCAGGAGAGGGACGTGAGGCGAGAGGGGCGCCCTGTGGGGCTGTGGTGAGAAAAGTTCACATTAGAGGGACCTTTCCAGCCGTATGATGGGGGAGATTGACATCGCGTGTGTGGACAGAGAAGGGCTCCCAGGACCGTTGGGCCATGGGGTAGACGGTGGGAGGCCTCACGGTCCCATGGAGGCATAGGGCCCCACTTCCTCATTCTCCAGGGAACACTGATGACAGGTCGAGCGGCTCTAACCGTCACGGGTGATGATTTAGGACGCGGTGACCTTTGACGACGTGGCTGTGGACTTCACCCAGGAGGAATGGACTTTACTGGACCCATCTCAGAGAGACCTCTACAGGGATGTCATGCTGGAGAACTACGAAAACCTGGCCTCAGTAGGTGAGGCGGCCTCCATTCTTTGCAGCTTCTGTAGCACCGGTACATGTGTCTCCTTCCTGCGCTCCAGGGTTGGTGATGGCAAAGCCGAGTACCACGGGAAGTAACAGATACAGCGACTATTCGAATGGGCTGGAATCTAGGGTGGTAGTTTCCAGAATATGGCCCTCGGTTCAGGACTGTCACATCACTCACCTAGAAATGTGCATTCTCAGACTGAACTTGTGACACACTGGATCAGAATGTCTGCTGGCGGGCCTGTCCTCTCTGCCTAATGAGCCCTCCAGATGAAGTCGATTCACTGTAATGCTGAGGACCACTGGGTAGTAGTTTCCCAAATGAATGAAAATCTCTTTGTACTTAGGTTATTTCCTATTCAGTAGGAGTCTTAGCAGTTTTTACATGTGCTTCTATGCCTGAATGTGGTTCCAGTGCTCAGAGATAACCAGTGCCTTTGAGGCACAGAAGGATGGGTCTTTGCACTTTGAGCTCTTTCACGACAATTTCGCTGCTTTCTTTAATAATGTAGTTCTTGGCCAGGTGCAGTGGCTCATACCTGTAATCCCAGCACTTTGGAAGGCAAAGGTGGATGGATCACCTGAGGTTAGGAGTTCAAAACCAGCCTAACCAACATGGAGAAACCCCATCTCTACTAAAAATACAAAGTTAGGCAGGTGTGGTAGCACACGCAGGTAATCCCAGCTACTCAGAGGCTGAGACAGGAGAACCCGCGAGGCGGAAGTCGTGGTGAGCCAAGATCACACCATTGCACTCCAGCCTGGGCAAAGAGACGGAAACTTTGGCTCAAAAAAAAAGAAGAAAAAGAAATGTAGTTATTTCAGGGGTAGGTCTGTCATCCCTTGCCTGAGCGTCTTCCACTCATGTCTTTTTCCCTGTGTACAGGACGTCACCTGTTCAAACCCAGTGTGATCTGTTGGCTGGAGGAGGAAGGGCAGTTGAGGGCAGGGCAGAGAGGAGTTCTCCAAGGTGAGTGAGTGTGAAGAGCGTCCCTGGTTGATCTCAAGTTTGGTGGGTGTGGAAGGTTCCTGAGTGTACGTTTTAAGATGCATTCTGGCACAGAACATGAGGCCATTGGACTCACAACTTTTGGGGTATCCTGAGCTTCCCATATTTCCTTAGTTTCCATCTGATCTGGACTTCCCTGTGATCTTATTAAAAACCTGCTCTTTTGTTCTTTGAGTTTGTGTGTTTTTTGTGTTTTGTTTGTTTTTGGTTTTGAGACGGAGTCTCACTATGTGACCAGCCTGGAGTGCAGTGGCGTGATCTGAGCTCACTGCAGCCTCCACCTCCCGGGTTCAAGCGATTATCCTGTCTCCGCCTCCTGAGTAGCTGGGATTACAGGTGCGTGCCACCACACCAGCTAATTTTTTATTTTTAGTAGAGATAGGGTTTCACCATCTTGGTCAGGCTGGTCTCAAACTCCTGACCTCAAGTGATCCACCTGCCTTGGCCTCCCAAAGTGCTGGGATTACATGCCTGAGCCACCACATCTGGCCAAGTTTGTGTTTTTAATATATGCTCTTTGTCCAGATCTTTCTTGCGTTCTTTCATTGATAATACTGTTTCTGTTTACCATCACATTTATTTTTTTATAGACCAAATTGATTTTAAAATCTTCTAAATCATGACTCCCACTTCCTATGATTCCAAATTTTACCCATAGCCACACTTCTGAAATCTATCTTTGCTTTATTTTTTTTTGCTATGTTTTATATAACAATGAGTTTGATCACTTTTAGGTCAATTAACCTACCATTTTATTCTGTAAACCCTTACTTTTTTTTCTTTTATGCTTCAGAATGGCGACTTAAAAGCAAAGGGTCAGCACTTCAGCAGGATAGAGCTTGGTTCAGAGCATCAGATGAGACACAAACGGTAAGATGAACAAGAGAGATGCTTTTATTTATCACACTCATAAAAGATTGCAAATTCCACGATAGAAAATGAGGAAAATGGGCCAGGCGAAGTGGCTCCTGCCTATTATCCCAGCCCTTTGGGAGGCTGAGGCAGGCAACTCACCTGAGGTCAGGAGTTTGAGACCAACTTGACCAACATGGTGAAACGTCATCTCTATTAAAAATGCAAAATTAGTTGGGCATGGTGGCACATGCCTGTAATCCCAGCTACTGGGAGGCTGAGGCGGGAGAATCACTTTAACCTGGGAGGTGGAGGTTGTGGTGGTGAAGATTGTGCCATCACTCCAGTCTGGGCAACAAGAGTGAAACTCTGTCTCAAAAAAAAAAAAAAAGGAAAAGAAAATGGGCAGAATTGAGAGACTCTAGAGAAGCAGCAGTCACTCAGGTCGGGGCTGTCTGCAGAGAACACTGAGTGTGAGGAATTTGGAAGGAGCTCATCCTGTCTTGGAACTTGGTGCTGGTGGGCGCGGTGGCTCATGCCTGGAATCCCAGCACTTTGGGAGGCCGAGGTGGGCAGACTGCCTGAGCTCAGGAGTTTAAAACCAGCCTGGGCAACCTGGTAAAACCCCATCTTTACTGAAAATACAAAACAAAATTTCTGTGCCAGAATGCGCCTGAAATCCCAACTACTTGAGAGGCTGAGTCACAATAATTGCTTCAACCTGGGAGGCGGAAGTTGTGGTAAGCTGAGATCACGCCACTGCAGTCCAGCCTGGGTGACAGAGTGAGACTCTGTCTCAACAAAAAGAAACTTGATGGTTCAGAGTTTCCTCAGACACACATGAGCACACACGTAATGAGGTATTGAGATTGCAGGCCGTTTGGTGAGCACTGACAGGAGTCTTTTCAAAGTTAGCGCAGATGGCACAGGCTGCTTGCAGTTGGGTGCGTCATTCGACTTGAAAGACATCTACGGGGCAGGAGCTGCATGCATGTTGTGAAAATGGCAAAAACTGTAATCATCACCGTCATATTTCTGTCTTCAGCTGAGTGAGATCTTTGAACAAGCCTCAGCAGTCTTCTGATGATCACTCATTCTTTACCAGCAGGCAAGAAGCCACAGTGGAGGGCAGCTGTGTGACCGGATGCAGTGTGGAGAGGCTGTCAGTGAGCACTCAGACCTCAGCACACATGTGAGAACTCAAAATACAGGATACAGTTGTGTCTCTAACCATTATGGAAAAGACTTTTTAATTTCATACCAGGAAACCTTGTGCAAAGTTGGAGGGCAGTTTTCTGTGTTGGATCAGTGTGGAAAAGCCTTTAGCCCCACTCCAAATGTTGTTTACCAGCAAACTTGCACTTGGAACAAATCTTTTGACTACAGCAACTGTGGGAAAGCATTCCTTAACCAGACATACATTCAGGGTTGCATGAGAACTCACAACGGAGAAGGAACATGTAAATGGAAGCAGTGTGGGAAGGCTCTCCCTCACTCCCCAAGCTGTGCCACACCTGTTGAAATGTATGCTGTAAGGAATCCTCAGGTATGTAGGGAATGTGGGAAGGCCTTTAGATACACTGCGTATCTTAATAGTCACATGCGAATCCACACTGGGGAGAAGCCCTGTGAATTTAAAGAACGTGGAAAATCTTCTCCTATTTCCTCAAGCCTAACTCAACATGTAAGCATTCATGCTGCAGAGAAGCCCTGTGAATGTAAAGAATGCGGAAGAGCCGTCACTGGATGCTCAGGTCTTTCTCAGCACATCCGAACACATGCTGCAGAGAAGCCCTATGAATGTAAGGACTGTGGGAAAGCCTACAGGAGGTTTTATCTACTGAGTGAACATTTAAAAACTCACATGAGGGAGAAGCCCTTTGCATGTGTGGTTTGTGGAAAATATTTTAGAAATTCCTCATGCCTTAATAATCACCTTCGAATTCACACTGGAATAAAACCCTATACGTGCAGCTACTGTGGGAAGGCCTTCACAGTGCGCTGTGGCCTTACTAGACACGTGCGAACACACACGGGCGAGAAGCCATACATGTGTAAGGACTGTGGGAAAGCCTTCTGTACATCCTCAGGCCTTACTGAACATGTCAGGACTCACACTGGAGAGAAACCCTATGGATGTAAAGATTGTGGGAAATCCTTCACTGTTTCTTCAAGCCTGACTGAACATATGAGAATCCATACTGGAGAGAAACCCTATGAATGTAAGCAGTGTGGCAAAGCCTTCACAGGGCGCTCAGGCCTCACAAAACACGAGCGGACACACACCGGGGAGAAGCCCTACGAATGTAAGGACTGTGGGAAAGCCTACAATAGGGTTTATCTACTGAATGAACACGTGAAAACTCACACAGAGGAGAAGCCCTTTATATGTATGATATGCGGGAAGTCCTTTAGAAATTCCTCATGCCTGAATAAGCACATTCAGATTCACACTGGAATAAAACCTTACGAATGTAGGGACTGTGGGAAAACCTTCACCGTTTCTTCGAGCCTAACTGAACACATGCGAACTCACACTGGAGAGAAGCCTTATGAGTGTAAAACGTGCGGAAAGGCCTTTACCACGTCCTCACACCTTATCGTGCACATAAGAACCCACACCGGAGAGAAACCCTACATATGTAAGGAGTGTGGAAAAGCCTTTGCTTCCTCCTCACACCTCGTTGAACACAGAAGGACTCACACAGGAGAGAAACCTTACATATGTAACGAATGTGGGAAGGCCTTCCGTGCCTCCTCTCACCTGCGTAAACATGGGAGAATTCACACAGGACAGAAACCCTATAAATGTAAGGACTGTGGGAAAGCATACAATCGGTTTTATCTCCTAAAAGAACATCTAAAAACTTACACCGAAGCACAGCTTTTTGTATGTAAGGACTGTGGAAAGTCTTTCAAGAATTCCTCCTGCCTTAACCATCACACTCGAATCCACACTGATGAGAAACCTTACTCATAGAAGGAGCGTGGAGAAGCCCTCAGTTACACTTGCTCACGCTGAAGACATGAGAGATGCCTCGCTCCCCGGTGCCCGTGACCTGAGGGACGCAGCCAGGCCGTCAGCATCTGATCGCAGCCCGGCTGCAGGAAGGCACGCGGAGCCCTAGAGCATCGGGACAGAGGAAGCCCTGCTGTTCTCTTGGGTCTTGTGAAGTACGGACGGTGTCCAGTGGAGAGGACCCTGCTGACGTGTGACAGGTGCGGAGTTGCTTTGAGGTTCTGCACAGTGCTGTGACGATCCCTTGTGATGTCACACTGGAGAAAACCTTAGGAAGGTGAGGATTGTTGGGGGGTCGTTTTCACATGACATCGCTCCTCAGCCTTTAATAAACGCGGCATTGACACTTGAACTATTGTGAATGTACGGAAGATAGGAATTGCTTCCCTATGTCCTGAAACCTTGTAGGCTAACAGACATGTCTTTCCGGGGGTTCTTTATGATGCTACACTGATCCTTCTTGGTGTGATGACTGTTCCAGTAGAAATTCTCCAGTCTGGTTATTACACTGTCGGAGTTTCAGCCTGGCCAAGAGTGGGTCTTGAGGATTCAGATGTCATCCTGTGTTAGCCGTGTGGGCTCTGGTTGGCTAGTTGTGCTCCTAGGCATGACCCCACCTGTAAGGTCCCACACTGGCCAAGGTGGGGCAACACACAGCTCTACATTTCATGAAAATGCCCTTGTTCTTCTCCCATACCTGATCCCTTCAGATAAAACACGAGGGTGCAAGGAAGGGCAGAGTGGGGAGGGGCGAGGTCAGAGGCCTGCGCCGTGAGCTGCCTGTTTCATGGCCGTGGAGGGAGAGTCAGCACCCCACATGTGGGGAGGTTGGAATTCCTACCTCAGGCAGTGCAGGAGGGCGAGAGCCCTGAGTGTCCCGGTTGACCTCCAGATCCTCTCCACAGTGCGCAGACCAGTCCTGGCAGCTGCTGTGATCTGGCCCTTCTTGGAGGGAGCTGTTTGTGTGTGTGCTGCCCCTTTGCATGCCGTGAAGACAGACCGGGGACACAGCTGGTCCTGGTGTCCCTGGCACTTGGCAGCGTCACCAGCGCTTCCTGGATGAGGCCTTAAACACACACAGCAGCAGAGCAAGGTTTCTGTATGAGTGACTCGAATGTGTGTCCCCTGGCTGCAGCCACATTGGGTTCTGTATTTTATGGCCATCAGAGCTGCAGCTGTTGTGTGGTGTTAAATCCCCACAGTACAAAGGTAATCTACAAGGTGAACAATAAATCCTAGATGGAGAGACCTGTGCACCTTGGTGTTACGTGTTTGTCTTGGAGAGGAGTGGGTTGTGCAGTGTTTCCCTTGTGGGATTGAGTGTGGCTATTTAGCCTATCTGTTGCCACCTTTAATTGTTGGCAGCAACACCAGAGGGCATCAGATGAGTGTGAACCACCTTGTGGGGTTGTGGCGGCTCCTGGTTGGGCCTCAGATGCCATCCTCATTGGCTGAAAACTCAGTTGCCTGAGTCCAGAGCTTGTGAGTCTCAGGTGACGCCAGTCCTGGTGCTTGGACTTCTGGTGACAGCATCCTGAGTAGACGGCAGCACAGACGCCGCCCTGCCTGACATGCTCCCTGCTGGTGGCAACGTCACCCCAGCCCCAGATCTCCTTAGACAACTCCCAGCCGGGCGCGGTGGCTCACGCCTGTAATCCCAGCGCTTCAGGAGGCCGAGACGGGCGGATCACGAGGTCAAGAGATCGAGACCATCCTGGCCAACATGGTGAAACCCCATCTCTACTAAAAAAAGTACAAAAAAATGTTAGCTGGTCATGGTGGTGCGTGCCTGTAGTCCCAACTGCTTGGGAGGCTGAGGCAGGAGAATTGCTTGAAACCAGAAAACGGAAGTTGCAGTGAGCCAGGATCGTGCCACTGCACTCCAGCCTGGTGATAGAGCGAGACTCTGTCTCAAAAAAAAAAAAAAAAAAAAAAGACTTCCCTCCCTTCACAGGAGGTGACTTCACCCACTTCTCCAGAGCCCCTCAGAAGCGATGCCCATGGAACGGTGCCCCTAGGCACAAATTTGATATTTGAGATTCTGTGAGGAGCCTGAGCTTGCTGTCAGCCAGCCTGTGATCCTGCTGTAATCTCAGCCGAAACCTGCAGCCCTGCACGCCGTGCCTGTAGGAGAATCTGGTAGTGTCTGTGGAATCTTGGTAATTGATAACACGTTTTTGTTTCCCCAGGACCCACCTCCAGGCAGGCAGGCACTAACCCTCCGGGGAGACCACTGTCTCCCAGCGCCGCCTCTTCCCCCGCAGCTGCCGGCGTCGCCTCCTTACCGCCTTGGCTTGGCTTCACGCAGAGCCTCCTCTTTACACGGCCTCCCTTTTCACTTCATGCCCTCCCGCTGCAGACCTGCAGACCTGCCATCCCAACCGTTGTCACGCTCACCGCTTGTCACCTTTACCACTGCTCGAGGGCGTTATCACTGAACTCCCAACATCTCAAAGTGATTGTCTTGAGTCATAGCACATGCTGTGAGGCGGATGTGATTGGCTTGTCCTCACCAAGTCTCATGTTGAAATTTCACCCTCAGTGTGGCCGTGCTGTGAGGTGGGCCTGGCCCGGGTTTGCGTCATGCTGACACCCCTCCTCATGGCTGGGTGCCGTTCCTGCTCTGTCAAGACCGGATTGGTTGGTAGGGGAATGCGTTAGTTGCCATGAGTGTGGTTGTGATAAAGCCAAGCTGTCCCTTGGGTTTGGCTCACTGCCCTTGACTTTCTGTGCCCTGTTTGACATGGCAAAAAAAGTCCTCACCAGAAGCAGGTTGGGTGCCAGGGCCCTGCCTCTTGAGCAGCCTGCAGAACCATGAGCCAAGTAAGCCCTTTACCATTACCCAGCCTCAGATCCACGGCAGCGCGAAACAGACCAAGACGCCATGCGTCATGGGAAAGTGGGTGATGGGCAGGACTGCTCGCACAGATACCCACGCTTCTCCTTCTTAGAATGTTTTCCATGCCATTAGGGCAATGTATTCCCTCCTGTGTGAACATCACCATCAACATCTGAGTGTTCCTCGGCATCAGGTAAAACATAAAAGGACACATTATATTGTGTTGTATTTTTTGTCTATTAGGATGCTTTTCATCCTGGGGTCTTGCTGTGGGGGATGGTAATTCCTAAAGATGGTGACCAGCTTGCTGGGAACACTCACTTCAGATGCAGATCACCACTGCTTCCTTTCTCCAACGGACACCCCAAGCCTATATCCCTCCTCCCCAAAGTCAGCCCAGGATGAGGCACTAGGCAGCAGGACCTCCTCTGTGCCCTTGGCCTGCTGGAAGTACACAAGCTAGCCAGCTCCAGACTTCATCCTGCCCTGCCCTGCCTTCCCTGGGGAAACCCAGTAAAAGGCTGTGAGCTCTGCCCCCGTGCCCAGCTCTGCCACTCCCCTTGGGCCCTGCCTGGAGTGATGTGCCCCCTTCTCTTGACAACGTGAGTGATAAACTTTCCATGTCAGGAATCTGTGTGTATTCACTCACTCAGCCTTACGCATTCCCGTCTAGGCCGCCAGCCATGTTTCTCTCCCCAAGCAACCTGCCCCATGACAGGGGCTTACCAACCCCGGGGTATGCTGGGACTATCTGTAAGAGCTGCCATGTGGGCTCTGGGCAGTTTTATTCCTTCTCTCTACTTGTTCATCCCTATGAGGGAGTGGCGTTGTTTCCAACGTGGCTGTGAAACAGCACCTCCCTGGGGTGTTGGTTTGCATTTCTCTTGATTACTGATAGTATGAACGTGCTTTATGCTGGTGATTTTCCTCTTTGGATGAAATACGTGGTCTTGTTTCTTCCTGATTTGTCTGCTGTTCATTCTTTTTTAGAAATAGCAAGGCTGCTGTGAGGTGAGTCACCACTTGTGGCTTCTAAGATCGTGAGGTTTCCACACATTTCACTTTTGTGATGGTGTTTTAAGGAAAAAGATTTCTTCATTTTGGCATACTCAAATTTATACAGCTTTTATCTGTATCAGAAACTTTAAGGCCTTAAATATGCTGTAGTATTTTGGCTTCCACAATTTTTTTTTTTTTTTGGGGGGGGGACAGAGTCCCACTCTGTTGCCCAGGCATGACCTCAGCTCACTGCAGCCTTCATCTTCTGGGTTCAAGTGACTCTCTGCCTCAGCCTACTGAGTAGCTGGGATTACAGGCGCCTGCCACCACACCCAGCTCATTTTTGTATTTTTAGTAGAGACAGGGTTTCATCATGTTGGCCAGGCTGGTCTGAAACTCCTGAGCTCAAGTGATCTGCCCACCTGGGGGCCTCCCAAAGTGCTGAGATTACAGGCGTGAACCACCGCGCCCAGCCTTGGCTTCCACAATGTTTGTTTTATCCCAGATTGCTTTGCTTAATCCATCTGGAGTTGAGTTTTATTGATGATATCTATAGAGTTCTAATTTCATTTTTCCCACTATGGACATACATTTTTGCAAGACCTCTGGGTTTTTTCTTTCTTTCTTTTGTTCTTGTTGCCCAGGCTGGAGTGCCTGGTGCAATCTCTACTCACTGCAACCTCCACCTCCTGGGTTCAAGCAATTCTCCTGCCTCAGCCTCCCAAGTAGCTGGGATTATAGGCATGCACCACCACACCTGGGTAATTTTGTATTTTTAATAGAGATAGGGTCTCTCCATTTTGGTCAGACTGGTCTCAAACTCCTGACCTCAGGTGATCTACCCACCTCAGCCTCCCAAACTGCTGGGATTACAGGCATGAGCCACCATGCCCAGCCGAGGCCTCTGTTTTTTTGATGAAGGGAAGAGGTTTATTTGGCTCAGTTCTGAAGGCCGGGAGGTGCCAGAAGCATGGCACCAGCGTCCCCTAGGCTTCAGATGAGGGCCTCATGCCGACTTGTGTTTTCACACAACCAGTAGGAAACAGGTATCCTAACACTAATAAAAGCGAAAATGTAAAAGTTTGGTTTTTTCCATTCAGTTGCCCTGGCCTCCAGGCAGTCCTGCAGCAGCAGAAACATCAGCCTTCAGAGCTGGCCTGTGAGGTTGACTACTCTCAGGTGGACAAGCCCCGCTCCTAGAAGAGACATGAGCAGCACTGCACAGCCTTCGAGAAGGGCATTCACATTGAAAGCACAACCCACACAGCGTTCGTTAAAACCTGCTGGCCAAACCTAACTAGGTCACTTGCCTGATTAACAGATATCTCCATTACCCATGGGATTGAAAGAGCCAGAGTGTGATAATGTAAAATTCAAAAGTGTCCGTGATGTTAAGTTACTCAGCATGTGAGCAACAGCCTTAGGTAGCAGTGTGATGATATGAAACAACTGACATTTGTGACCTCAGAATCCTAGAAGAAAAGGAGAAAATAGGGTGTAGTCAAACCACTTGACAAAATACTGATGAAAAACCTCTCATGTTTGGTATAAGATACAAACTTACAGTTTCAAGAGGTTCAGTGAGCTGCAAACATGATAACCCTAAAGAAAACCAAGCCCAAATCTACCATAATGAAACTGGTGAAAGCTACAGAGAGGAAGTCTTAAAAGGAGGCTGAGAAAACGGACACAGTGCTTCTAGAAGAATAGTTCAGTGGATCAGGTTTCTCCTCAGAAGCCATAAAGGCCAACAGGAAGTGTAGGAACATTTTTAAGTTCTGAAATAAAAAATGCCAACCCAGAATACTGTATCCAGCAAAAGTGTCCTTTAAGGACAATATGATACAAAGAATAATTGCCTGAAGAGCTGGTTTAAATAAATGGTTACAGAAGACTCTTAAAGAAGGTAAATTGTACCAGAAGGAAACCTGGAACAAAGGAAAAGCAATAGAAATGCCAAATATCTGAGTAAATAGAGTATTCTACTCTGGAGTTCTTTAAAATATGTATGATTGCAAAACCAAAAATCATCACATGGGGCTTCCACTTACGTATATTTAATATGTAAGACAACTGCAACGTCAAGGTGTCGGGTAATGTGGCAGGATGGTGTGAAGGTCCATGCTCCATTTCAGTGGCAAAATATCCCAGAAAGACTGGAAAAGCTAAGTATGTATATTTTAATTACTAAAGAAGTACACAGCTGGATGTGGTGGCTCACGCCTTAAATCCCAACACTGCGAGAGTGAGGTGGGTGGCTCACTTGAGGTCTGGAGTTCAAGACCAGTTTGGCCAACATGGTGAAAATTAGCCAGGCATGGTGGTGGACGCCAGTAATCACAGCTATGTGGGAGGCTGAGGCAGAGGTTGCAGTGAGCTGAGATAGCACCATTATACACTCCAGCCCAGGCAACAGTGAGACTCCATCTCAAAAAAAAAAAAAAAGGCCAGGCGTGGTGGCTACACCTGTAATCCCAGCACTTTGGGAGGCCAAGGTGGGCAGATCCCAAGGTCAAGAGATCGAGACCATCCTGGCCAACGTGGTGAAATGCCATCTCTACTAAAAATACAAAAATAAGCTGGGTGTGGTGGCTCACTCCTGTAGTCCGAATACTTGGGAGGCCAAAGCAGGAGAATCACTAGAACCCAGGAGGCGGAGGTTGCAGTGAGCCGAGGTTGCACCCCTGCACTCCAGCCTGGCGACAGAGCAAGCCTCTGTCTCAAAACACAAAAACAACTAAAAGATAACCAGTAGAGCTGAATCCTTATGTAATCAGAAACATTAAATACATATGATCAGCCAGGCATGGCGGCTCACACCTGTAATCCCAGCACTTTGGGAGGCCGAGGCAGGTACATCACAAGGTCAGGAGTTCCAGACCATCCTGACCAACATGGTGAAACCCCATCTCTACTAAAAACACGAAAATTACCTGGGCGTGGTGGCTCATGCCTGTAGTCCCAACTATTTGGGAGGCTGAGGCAGGAGACTCACCTGAACCCAGGAGGTGGAGGTTGCAGTGAGCCAAGATCATGCCACTGCACTGCAGCCTGGGCGACAGCAAGACTCCGTCTCAAAAAAAAAAAAAAAAATGCACATGAGCTGCGCATGCTTATTTAAAGATAGGACAGATAAAAAGTAGGACCCATCAATACGTCACCTACAAGACACTTCAAATACAGTGATGTAAGTAAGTTAACAGTAAAAGAATGGAAAAGTGTATACCATGGAAACAATCAGTAAAAAAGTGGAGGAGAGGCTTATTTTGTAGAGGGGGAGATCCCTCAGCCTATTTCTATATAAATAAGAAGAAAGTAACTAGAAATTAACTGTAGTAGTAATTAGTTATTCATATGTGATCTTAGTTACTCATAGGTGGTCTTATTCCTTTACTAAAGCCTCTCAGGTCGGACGTGTGAACCTGGGGCGACATTGTGAAATGAATGACACTAAGGCAAGACGCTCTAAGCCCTCTGTCACGCCGCATAGGGGCTGCTGGAGTGCCCCCGGCTGTGCGGCAGCACCAGCGCTGGGAGAGCGCCCGCTGTTTAGCCAGCCAGGGAAGGAGACGTCCAAAACGGCCAAGACGTCTCCTTCCCCGGAGGAGTTAGGAGAAAGCTCCGCTTCTCAAGCTCTTGTGGTAGGCCT
>CAUYQU010039235.1:0-48193 GCA_963574635.1 Cheracebus regulus | reverse complement strand
CTCTCTTTTTCTAAAATCTCTTCCTCTTTCTTTCTCTTTCATTTTTTTCTTTCTTTTGCAGTTTCTTTCTTTCTCCTTTTCTCTCTTTTTCTAAAATCTCTTCCTCTTTCTTTCTCTTTCATTTTTTCTTTCTTTTGCTATTTCTTTCTCCTTTTCTCTCTTTTTCTAAAATCTCTTCCTCTTCCTTTCTCTTTCATTAAAAAAAAAAAAAAAGGATCCAACTATATGCTGCCCACAAGAGACTCACTTTAAATCCAAAGATACAAATAGAATAAAAGTGAGAAAATAGAAATATATTCCACTTAAAACAGAAAAAGAAAAGAAAAAAAAGGAAGAAAAAGATATTCCATGAAAATATTAACCAAAAGAGGATATCCATTGCCTAGAACCTGACTCAGTTGGCATCACTAAATTTTGGTTGAATGAATGAAATATCTAAACTCACTTGGATTAAGAATAAATGAAGTACATTTTTTCATTATATTAGAAGAGAAAGTAAGAATAAAAGGAAAATAGAATGGGAGAGAGAAAAGGATGAAGGGAAGAATAAAGAAAAAGATAGATGAATGATAATTCATTTGAATTCACAATGTGATTTAGCAGAACTGGAAAAATTGGTGGCAGTGTCATTTAAAGTTACTTAAAAAAAATCTGGCAACATGTATACTTAGCTGTAAGTAATATCCATGTTTTTTACTCCAAAATACAAGTCGTAGACCTTGTTTTCTAAATACTATTCTCTAACAAAAGAAATTGGGGCTCCTTAGAAAAATAGTGGATTCCAGAGCTGAGAGAGGTGAGACACACAAATTATGCTAAAAAGTAATGAAGTGCCCCCTACTTCAAAAAAAAATGGATGGGGATCTTGTTAATCTCTCATGAAAGCCAACTTGAAAGAGCCAAGTCTCTTCAAGCCTATGGCCAAGGCTGAAACAATTTGAGCAACAAAATAAATAAGAAGAGTACTGGATTAAGCATAGTACTATATTATGATAGTACTAGATTAAAATCCAATGGTTAAATAAAAATCTTTGAGTCCATACAGTATAAATAAATTGAGGAGAAGGTACAACTTTACCTTACAGAAGAATTCCAATTTTAAAATGTAAGGTATAAGGAAACAGAAAATCACAATTAGAATACCACAGTAATAATAGCTACAAGCAGTATCCACTGATGGATACTAAAATTGATGGGCAAAAGTTTAAGAAGAAGCAGGATATTTATATGCTCTTAAAGTATCTCCCCTACCAAAAAAAAAAAAAATTACTTACAAAGAGAAAAGTAGTAACATTATGGTGGAAAAAGCTGTCAGATACCATCTTAAGTAAGTAATCCAGGTTAACATCAATTGTGGGTAACACCCTCCATGGGCACGGAGGAACAGACCCCAGGCACAATTAGTGCCTGAAGAATATCTTAGTTTATAGTGTTATTACTCAGCTATTTCCTTTATACAATCCTTTATATATAATCATATATTAGTTTGTAGAATTAGTGCCTGAAGTATAACTTACTGCTTACATATATCTAGCTTATATAATCATACTTAATACTTATATCTAGCATACTTAGTTCTATATCATCTTTCTATATAATCATATAGGTATTGTAGTCGGAGCTGTACTGACTCATTTAGTGCTGATTTATAGAATCCTTCTATATAACCATATAGTAGTTTGTACTAGGAGGAATGCCTAGAGCAGTCACAAAGCAGAAGCAGTATATGGGAAAACAGCCAGACCAGGAGGACAAGAACCAAAGACCTAGGCGATGGTGTCCCTGCCTGAAAAGGCATACGCTGTATGGCAGGCTTGGAGCAAGAGCCTCTCCTCCTGATAAAGGAGTTGTAGAACCTTGCATCCAGTTCCTGTGGAAAGTAGGCCTCAAGCCTGAGATCCTGGAAATAACCAAGGGAGAAGAACCCCTCTGGTGTGACCAGTCACAGTGGCTGTACACCCTGTCAGTCTTTTCTCACTTCTGTGCTAGCTCAAATCATCCTCCCATAAATATCTTAAGAGAACACAAGTCTGTCAGCTCCCACTGCATTGGCTTACAGTATCCTTCTATTAGAAATCCTTTGAAGTCTCCAGCCCCCAGATAAGAAGTGTTGTGCCCAACACCTGTTGCACACAGCCCATCTCCTTGCCTCGGTGACCTAATGGGGGTGGACCCCTTTTCTGTACACGACCCTCTACTGCTGCGCACAGCCCACCTCTCTGCCCAGGTGACATAATGGGATGGCCCCCTCGCTTGTGACTCATGTGATCATGTATTACTAAGTCTATAGATGATAACCTCACTTATGACCCTGCCCCCTGCTTCTACCTAATAAATACAGATTCTGAGCATTTGGGGCTCTCGCCAATCTCTGCTCACAGGTGGCATGGACCCCCAAGTTCAGATGCTCTTCCCCAGTTCTTAAGTGTCCTGTCTCTTTACTTCTCGGATCCTGCACCTCAGCACAGCATAAGGGACACCCCATGACCTTGTGGGGCCCTACAGCCCTACAATCAATAATTAGACATACTGACATTTTGTGTACCCCGCCCTCAGTATTATGCCCTGAGAATGCTACCTCTGTTGAATTCTCTCCAGTAATCAGCCCCTCAATCTGTTTATCATGAGAAAACACCAGAAAAATTCAAATTGAGGGACATTCTACAAAATAACTGGTCAGTATTCTTCAAATATCTCAAAATTATCAATGACAAACGTTTTCAAGAGTGAAGAAGTGTCACATAATTAGAGACAACTAGAAAGATGTGACAACTAATGCAATGTGGATCTCAGATTGAGTTCCAGAACCTGAAAAGAACATTAGTGGGGAAAAAACCAAAATGATGAAATCTGCAGAAAGTCTGTAGTTAATAGTATTACACAAATGTTAGTTTCTTAGTTTTGATCATTGTACTCTGGTTATAAGATGTTAACATTAAGGGAAGTATATGAAGGATATATAGGAATTCTCTGTACTATTTTTGCAACTTTTCTGTAAGTCTAAAATTTTCTTTAAAATTTTTTAAACTATATTTTCAAAAAGCTTTTTTGGCTGGGCACAGTGGTTCATGCCTATAATCCCAACAATTTGAGAGGCAGAGGCAGGTGGATCACCTGAGGTCAGGAGTTCGAGACCAGCCTGGCCAACATGGTGAGACCCTGTCTCTACTAGAAATACAAAAATTAGCTGGGCATGGTGGCACACACCTGTAGTTCTAGCTACTCAGGAGGCTGAGGCAGGAGAATCACTTGAACCCGAGAGTCAGAGGTTGCAGTGCCGAGAATGTGCCATTGCTCTCCAGCCTAGGCAATAAAGCGAAACTCCATCTCAAAAAAATAAAAAGTTTTTTTTGTTTGTTTGGTTGGTTTTTTTGTTTGTTTGTTTCCCGGGGCCAAGTAGCCTTTTTTTTTTTTTCCTGAAAAATTTTTTTAAAAATATGTTTCAGGAAAAAAAAAAATGGACACAAGGTCTTGCTCTATCACCCAGGCTGGAGGGCAGTGGTACAATCATGGCTCACCACAGCCTCAACCTCCCAGGCTCAAGCAATCCTCCCACCTCAGCCTCTCAAGTACCTGGCACTACAGGTGTGTGTGCCACCACATCCAGCTATTCTTTTACTTTTTTGTAGAGACAGGGTCTTATTATATTGCCCATGTTGGTATTTAAAACTATATTAAGACAACATAGGCCGAATATGGTGGCTCATGCCTGTTATCTCAGCACTTTGGGAGGCCAAGGTGGGAGGATCACTTGAGCCCATGAATTGGAGACCAGCCTAGGAAACAAAGTGAGACCCTGTCTCCACAAAAAATTTAAAAATTAGCTGCACATGGTGGTGTGTGCCTGTGGTTCCAGCTACTCAGGACATTGAGGTGGGAGGATCTGGGAGGTTGAGGCTGCAGTGAGCTGTGTTTGGGCCACTGTACTCCAGCCTGGGCAACAGACACCCTATCTCAAAATAAAAACTTTTTAAAATGAATATAAGAGTTCATGTATAGCATGCTGTCAGTTATAAAAAGAAAAATGCAAATGAACAAAAATACTGAAGGAACTATGCCCAAATATTCACATTTGTTGCTTATGAGAGATGAGACTACGGTTGGTTTTCTTTTCTACAGTTTCTGAATTTTCTGTAATGAATGCTTATCATTTCATACTAATGTGTAAAAAAAATAATAACATTAAAGAGCTAAAGGAGGGCAGGGCGTGGTGGCTTATGCCTGTAATCCTAGCACTTTGGGAGGCTGAGGAAGGCAGATTGCTTGAGCTCAGGAGTTTGAGACCAGCCTGGGTAACATGGTGAAACACTGGCTCTAGAAAAAAATACAAAAATTAGCTGCATGTGGTGGCACATGCCTATAGTTTCACCTACTTGTGGGGGCTGAGGCAAGGAGGATTGCTTACACTCGGGAGGTCGAAGCTGCAGTGGGCCAAAATCAAAATCACACCACTGCACTCCAGCATGGGCAACAAGATGAGGTCTTTACTCAAAGAAAAGATAAGGCTGTGCATGGTGGCTCACGCCTGTAATCCCAGCACTTTGTGAGGCCAAGGCAGGAGGATCTCTTGAGTCCAAGAGTTTGAGACCAGCCTGGGCAACAAAGGGAGATCCTATCTCTACAAAACGGACAAATTAGCCAGGCATAGTGGTATACCCCTGTGATCTAAGCTATTCAAGAGGCTGAGGCAGGAGCATCACTTGAGCCTGGGAGGTCAAGGCTGCACTCCAGCCTGGGGGATAGAGCAAGACCTTGTCTGAAAAAAAAAAAAAAAAAAAAAAAACCTGAAGAAAAAGAAAGCAAGAGGAACAAAAATGGGAGGAGAGAACATTCCAGGATGAGGACATAACATGAGCAGAGACACAAATGTGGCATTGCAAGATGGCACAGTCCTAAAAGGAAAAAGATGTTGGCTACAGCTAAAGCGTACGTCGCACTGCGGGGAAGATTACAGAGACAGAGAGAGAGAGATCAGGCTGGTAAGATAGGGCCTTGTGGGCCATTCTGAGAAGTTTAGGTTTTACCCTAATGGAGAACTATTAAAGGGACACGGCAGGGCGATGATGTCAGTAAATCCGTAGTTTAGAGAGCTCCCTTGGGCAGCCAAATGGTGGGTGGATTAAAAGGGACTGAAAAAGGTGGAAGGAGGTAAGTCAGGAGAGCACCAGGGTAGTCCAGAGGACAAATAAGGAGAGACTGATACAAGCAGGGACAGTGGGAATGGCGAAAAAGATCCTTTTAGGTTGGACCCAGGACCAGGAGGACCAGCAAGAGCTCTAAGTGCTCCCACGACAATCAGGTTCATTTATATTTCCAGAGAAAATGGCCCATATCAGACTCCTAGAAGGCTGGTGCTCTCAGGATTTTCGAGAATCCCAGAGCCAGATAAATGGCCAGCCCCACCAGGGCAACCAGTCTGACGGGCGATGTAGGAGCTGGGTCACTCTGGGGTCAGCCTGGGAAGAGGGGAGCAGAGCCCAGGAAGAGCCAGGCCCTCCGGCAGAGTGTAAATTCCACACAGGGATGCAGGAACCCAGAGGAGAGTGATCCCTGAGAGATAAGAGGTCCACCTCTGTCAACAAGGGGCTGGAGCGCTTGGTAAACAGGAAGCTCTACTGCTATGAAGTAAATGGCCCTGGGTGCTCTCTGTAGCTGGTTCACAGGCAGTTACATTCTGGATGGGAGGCTGGGCCTAAGTGGAAGAGAAAAAAAAGGTGACAAAGTCACTACCACATGAAAATCAAAAGTGGATACACTAAGTTAGGATTTAAGGGAAAGTAAAGATTAGCTCACACTAATTTGATTATACACAGCCTTTTAAAAATACTCCTCTGATGTAAACATCGAGGTCTGTCTATTTTGTGTTTTCTCTGCTTTGGATCTCTTCCCTTCGTTGCTCTTAGCTCTTGGTGGGAGACCAGCAGGAGTAAAAACATGACTCCCTTTCCTAGTGTCACTAGACCTACCCTGTTTCTTTTTTTTGTAAGTGCCTTGTCAATTAATGTGAATTCACTAAGGCAATTATGCTCAGAGGATGGGCTCAATCCACCTACTGAGAATCATCAGGGGCTTCTCTGAGTCAGCAGGCTGGATTGCAGCCTAGGAATCTGCATTCCCAACGAGCTCTTCCAGGTGTTAAATATACCCCTAAAACATGAGAATCCCTCTTTTAGGAACTCTGGTGGAAGCAAAATTGAAGGAGATAAACTCTGGTTCCAAGCTGCTTATTTACTAAGCCCCAAGATGCAGGCATCCAGATGACCCAGGCTCTTGCCTTGTGCTTGGGAATATATCAGAGATGCCTTGAATTGATTTTGCATTGTGGTGTCCTCATCACCTAGTCTTCTTCAGCCTCTGGTTTTATCATTCTCTCCAACAAGCTCAGACATCTGTCTAGATTTATTCTTAGCGAGTCCTTGGTGTTGATAATTGTTTATCCTTCTAACATGATCCCTTGTCTCTGCAACAGTCTTTATGTGGGGGATGGCTTCGGATACAGAGGTAGTAAGCCTATCCCAATTCCTGGGTGCTAAATTTTAGCCATGTGGTCTGCTCCAGGCTATCTGTGTAGGTCGTAAATGTCATTAGGGAAAGGAAGGCATGACCAGAATGATCCTTCTTGTGAAAAATAATCACCTGATCTCTCCTCCTCCTTCATTAGTCTTAAGAAGACTCTGGTTCCATTTCACAATCAGCATAAATAGCAGGGAAGATGAAAGTGAAAAAAAAAACTCAGTGACCTCATTTTGAGATCACATTTGTCTCCGGCACAACAGGCGGGCCCCCCAGCTCTTTTTCAACTACAGATAACTATTTACCATATTACCAAACCCTCACTGGTGCCAACACCCCAATGAGGGTAAGCAACCTGGTGATGTATGGAAAACAAAGAAAGGAAATGAGTCCAAATCATCTACTGAACTATGACCACCTCAAAATGTTGTGAGTTGTTTTTTTTGTTTTTCTTTTTTTGTCAAATGTTCTGCCAAGGACAAGTGCCTACTCCCCTTCTATAATTTTTTTAAAGGTTTTTTTTTTTTTTTTTTTAGAAAAAACCAATGTTATGAATGTAAAACAAAGCAGTCAAGTGATGTAGCTATTTTCTCACTAAAATTTAAACACCTGAGAAAGCATCATCAAAAAGAAACTCAAAGTGACGATTGGGGTGTTTTTTTTCTAATTATTATTATTATTCTGAAGGAGCCCCAACCAATTTAGATCTTGTGAAAATACTATGTGCCTGGCTTTCTTTCCCACCTCCTACTACAGTCCCCTCACACTAAGGATTTCACCATTGCCCTGGATGCACAGGAACTAGCCGGGCCTGTCGGGACCTTTCCCTCACCTTTCCTGTAGTGCTTGCTCCCATGTCATCTGGACAAGTGGCCTCCAGGATGAGTCATTCTATTTATACCCTGGGCTCGTTCAGGTTCAGTGCAGAATCTGTTTCTGAAATATCACAGTCTCAAAAAGAGAGGCTTCAGATACTCGCTATAAATTTTTTCATAGCAAAAGACAAATGTACGATCTCCATCTTGTTTCTGGGTTGCGCCAAGTAGCAGACCTGACTGAAACAGACAACAGTTTACAGTGTTTAGAGCCTTTCTGCTCAAAGTGTGGTCCATGGGCCCCTGGGAGCCTGTTAGAAATGCAGAATGACAGGCTCGCTCCAGGCCTTCTGAATCAGAACCTGCATATTAATGTGCTTCAGATGGTTTGTATACACAGAAAGTGTGAGAAGCACTGGCCTAGGATTTGCATTAACTTTCACAGTTCTTAGAAGGGATCCAAAAGCCTTTCTGCCTTCACTCATACAAGTCATCATTCTCTTTGCCTTGAAATGTCTTTCATTATGTCTTACTAACCTGGCAAACTCCTACTCATCCTTCAAGGCCCAGCCCAAAGATCGTATCTCCATTGAAATTGTTCGGATACCCTCAGTTAAAACTAATTATTTCTTCTGCTGTGCTCCCTTGATATTTTACATCTACATCCAGTGTATGTCAATATTACATAGCCTTCATATCATAACTATGTACTCACTTGTCTGTGTCCCAAAAAAATGTGTTATTCAAGGACAAAGAACATCAATGTCCTTGTTTATCTGTGTTCCCTAGCACTCAGCCCAGGACTTGGAAGAGAAACTCAATAATATTACTTGAAAAAGATCTTTTCATCTTTCCTCCCATTGTGTTAAAGTCACATAATAATAAACCTTACGTTGCCCAAAGATTTTCACATTTTAACCTGCTATACTTTAAGAACTATTCTTATATTTTTAGTATGCTAATTTATAGCAATAATTCAAAAACACTTCCATTGGCCTGGAAACAATCTCTGAGTATACATGTCATTGGGATGACTATTTCTGCCACTTTCCCTCACACATACACCCCTTTCACAAAACATGACATATTCATTGCAGATGAAAAGCCAGACTACTGAATAGGACAGATATTTTTAGGGGGAATTATGGGCGGAATAATAAAAAAAACTATTATATTTATTCATTTATAGTAAGCCTTTCTCAGTACCTCTGATATTTTCTTATAGATATATAACTGATATTACTACATCAATTGTGACTAAAAGATGAGAAAATAATAAAGAAAGTAAAGTAGAGGGTAAATACCGATCAAGTGTTGCAATAATTAATAGCTGTCTGCATTCTTAAAATAAACACAACAGAAAACATGCAGGTAATTATGGGCACTTAACAGAGTTAGCATAACCCCTCCGGTTAACAATTAACTCTTGGGGGACTGTAATCACGTATGTACCAGCCTGCATGAGATAACACATAGTTTACAAGTAATAAACAAGGGCAACTCGCCCTTCTCTGTGGTGATCAGCAATGCACACGTGGCTGATTGTCACTGCTCTGTGCTGGCCAGCAAGCAATGCACAGCTATAAGCTGTGGGCCATAAGCCTCAACCAAATGATCGTTCACACTTGTTCCTAACATATGGTTCTGAAAGTGGTCATTAAGAGAAGCCACTTAGCTGCATTTTGTGCTTTCTAAAGTGCAACAGTCCTTGCAATTTTATCAACAGGTTAAAGACAGATATCCTTTGACTCAGGAATTTCACATCTATACCACAGAATATAGATGCAAATGCACAAAAATGTTAGTTGCAGCTTTTTATAGAAAAAGAAAGCAATCCAAATGTTCCTCAATGGGAAAATTATTACATGAGTTATACTATATCCATACCCTAGATGGTATAGAACTACATTAATTTAAAAAAGAAAAGAGGTATATGTATATGTACTGACATGAGAAAATGTCAGTAATACAGCATTTTAAAAATCAAGCAGCAGGCCGGGCATGGTGGCTCACACCAGTAATCCCAACACTTTGGGAGGCTGAGGTGGGTGGATCACCTGAGGTCAGGAGTTGGAGACTAGCCTAGTAAAACCCCATCTCTACTAAAAATACAAAAATTAGCTGGGCGTGATGGCAGACGCCTGTAATGCCAGCTACTTGGGAGGTCGAGGCAGAAGAATCATGTGAACCCTGGGAGGTGGAGGTTGCAGTGAGCCAAGATCACGCCACTGCACTCCAGTCTGGGTGACAGAATGAGACTCCATCTCAAAAAAAAAAAAAAATGCAGCAGAATATTCTATTGTATAGTTGAGTATGAACCTACTAGAAATTGTGCAGGAACATACATGGAGACACATACAAATTCATGTATTTGTACATGCATAGAAAAAATTTGAAAGTTACTCACCAAATTATTCATTATGATAATATCTAAGGAAAGAATGAAACAAGAGTAAGAAATCACTTTGAAATCACTTTCCTTTTTAAAAGAGATACACTTTTATATTGTTTAAATTTTGTTAAATTTTTATTTTGACAAAATTTCAGACTAACACTAAGTTACAAAAATAGTAGAAGGAGGCCAGGCACAATGAATGGCTCATGCCTGTAATCACAGTACTTTGGGAGGCTGAGGCAGGTGGATAACGATGTCAGGAGTTTGAGACCAGCCTGGCCAACATGGTGAAACCCTGTCTCTACTAAAAATATAGAAATTAGCTGGGCATGGTGGCACATGCCTGTAATCCCAGCTACTCAGGAGGCTGAGGCAGGAGAATTACTTGAACCCAGGAGGCAGAGGTTGCAGTGGGCTGAGATTACACACTGCACTCCAGCCTGGGCAAGAGAGCAAGACTCTGTCTGGGGGGCGGAAGCAAGTAGTACAAGAAATTACTTTGTAATCTGTACCCAGATTCCCTAAAAGTTAATATCTGTCACATTTATGACAGATATTTTATCTTTCTCTCTCTCTGCTTTTTCTCCTTCTCTGCAATCTCTCTGTGTGTGTGTGTGTGTGTGTGTGTGTGTGTGTGTGTGTGTGTGTGTAAATTTTAAAAACTGTTTGAGGGTAAGTTGCAGATATGATTTCCCTTTACCTCTAAATACTTCAGCATGTATTCTCTAAACACATTCTGTTGCATAACCATAGCATAATACCAAAAGCAGGATAATTAAGATGTTAACATTGATAAAACACTATTAGCTAATCTATAGACCACATTTAAATTTCACCAATTGCCCCAATAACGACTTTTATAGAAAAAGAAAATCCCAGGTATTGAATGTAGTTGTCAGGTTTCTTTAGTCTCCTTTAATTACAAACAGTTTCTAATTTAGTCTTTCTTTGCTTTTCATGACCTTGATATTTCTGATGAATCCAGTCCAGATATTTTGAAGAATGTTCCTCAATTTGGGTTTGTCTGATTTTCTTCGTGATTCAAGTCAGGTTACTATTTTTGGCAGCAAATCCACAAAACTGTTGTTGTGTTCTCAGTGCCTCACAGCAGGAGGCACATGATGTCCCATTATAATTAATGTTAAACTTTCAACACTATTGGCTGGCAAGGTGGCATGCACCTGTAATCTCAGCTACTCAGAGGCTGAGGTGGGAGGATTCCTTGAGCCCCAGAGTTAGAGACCAGCTTAGGCAACATAGCATGACCCCCAACTTCATTAAAAAAAAAAAAACAGAAAATACTTTGAACACTTGGCCAAAGGGATGTCTGCCAAGTAGTTTCTCTACTGTTAATTTGCTACTTTTTCCTTGGAAATGGTGATTTTCTGATTCCATCATTCCTTCTACATTAATTAGCTGGAATTTTACCATCAAGGAAAAATTTCCCTTTTCCCCATTCATTCATTATTTCATTCATTCATATCAGTATGGATTCTTTATCCTCATTATTTACATTGATGCAGAATTCATATTGGTATGGATTCGTTATCCTCATTATTTATTTTGATGCACAAATTGCCCCAGATTTGGCCAGTGGGGGACACAGTAGAGCTGGCTCTCACATCCTTTAGACATGTCCCCTCTGTCCTTGAGAACTTCATTACTTTCTGACACAAAGATGCTCTACACCAGTGGTCCTCAACCATTTTGGCACCAACCTGAGTCAGCCATTTTTCCAAAGGTATTTGGTTCTGTTGGAAATAGAAGTTGGAAACAGATGCTCTGTGCCACAAAGAAAATTTAGCACTGAGACAAAGGCTCTTTCAGCAGCACAAGCAGCAGCCCAAGGCAAGAGCAGCTCTAGCCAGCAAAATGTTGAAAAGAAAGAAAGTAAAGGTATGTGAAAAAAAATCGTAAGAGAAAGTGTGTGTGAAAGAGAGAGACAGGGAGTAAAACTAAAGAAATACTGTAAAGAGAAAAGTAAGAGAAGCTTTTTCTTTTAAAAACTCAGGTAGAACAACCAAGCCAAAACATGTTTAAAAAAAAAAGTTTAAAAAAGAAAATTATAAAGTAAAAGAGGACGAAATTGTGGGAAGTAGAAAAGTTTCTTTTTAAAGTTTCCTTTTTTGTTAAAGAATAGTGTGCTGATAACTTTGTTAAGCCCTGTCCTATGGAGCTGTTAGACATGCCGTGCTTATAGGCACGTAGTACTTTCTATGTCCTTGTACTTTAACCGAGATATCTGTGCTGGATGTGCTCACAGGTATGTCCCAGCTCTCCATTGCTTTTACCTGTTTAGAAAAGTTTTAAGTTATTACCCAATCGGGTTTTAGTTTAGATTGTGAGATCTGTATCCAACCAATGGAGATCAGACACAGCAGTAAGGATGACCCTAAACGTGTAAGGGACAAATTTGTCTGCTTTCCTTTATTCACGGTACTCTCATGGCAAGATGGCTAGTGAGAGTACCCTTCCTGCAATCCAGGAAGTAAAAATTGCGTTGCTGAAAGATCTTTTGTAAGAGTGCTAATTTTTATTTGTGGCACCAAGCATCTATTTCCAACAGGTTTTTTTTTAATGAAGAACGACACTTGGAAGTTCATTGCTACTGGGTTTCGTTGCTTTTAGGCCTTTTTTTTTTCTTTTTTGAGACGGAGTCTCTCTGTCCCAGGCTGGAGTGCAGTGGCACGATCTTGGCTCGCCGCAACCTCCACCTTGTGGGTTCAAGCTATTCTCCAGCCTCAGCCTTCCAAGCAGATAGTTTCCCCATGTTGGCCAGGCTGGTCTTGAACTCCTGACCTCAAGTGACCCACCCACCTTGGTCTCCCAAGCTGGGATTACAGATGTGAGCCACCAAAACCAGCTTTTATTTTATTTTTTTAGATGGAATCTTGTTGTGTTGCCCAGGCTGCAGTGGCATGATCTCTGCTCACAGCAACCTCCACCTCCCAGTTTCAAGTGATTCTTGTGTCTCAGCCTTCCCAGTAACTGGGATTACAGGTGCACGCCACCATGACCAACTAACATTTGTATTTTTAGTAGAGACGATGTTTCCCCATGTTAGCCGATCTAGTCTCAAACTCATGAGCTCAAGAGATCCGCCACCTCAGCCTCCCAAAGTGCTGGGATTACAGGCATGAACCACCACATCTGGTCTGCTTTTAGGCCTTCTTAGCAGACAGAGTTAGGATATATATACACAAACGCCTACATAAGTCCCCCCCCCCCCCGTAACACACACATATCTAAAGTTATTTCTTTTTATTTTTTTGAAGTTGTTTCATATTTTATTTTCTAATTGCAATAGTTTGTATCTGATTTCTTTACATCATTCCATATGATGGGAAAAGAAACCTCTAAATCAGTTAGTAGTAATTAGCTAACATGAATCTACAGTAAAAGGTCTCACTGAAGACTTAAGAATAAAATATTATCAGAAGTATCAATATTAATAACTATAATCTTTCTCTAAAGAAATATACAGCAGTTGATATTTCATAAAGTATCTTCAAGCAAATGAGAGACTTCATCTGTTAGTCTTATGCCGAATTAAATGAGGTTGGTAGCAATTTTAAATACTGTGTTGACATGAATATACAAATATATATTCTACATGTTCCTTCTATTGTAAGAATCAAAGACTGCACACAAAAGAAATGGGAAATACAGAATATAGAAGACATGCATCTTCTATCTTAGATAGTACTAGATATCAAGTGAAAAGAGGCAGACACTGCTCTAAGTACATTACATGTATAAACATCTAAATTATCGATCCTCCTAACAATTTTGCATGACAGGTACTGTTTTCATCATCCCCATCTTACAGTGAAGAACCTGAAGCTGAGACAACCTGGAGAATGTGCCAATGGTCACCTGCAGGTAGAGGGCCGAGTAAGGGTAGGACACAGGCCCTTTGACCCCGGGATCCATGCTCTTCCCTCCCCAGTACATTGCCTCACAGGTAACTAGTAACTTGAAGGGCTGGGAGGGTGGGATATATCTAAATTTATTTCTATACCTATTTGTCTAAATATGTAAAAAAACAACAACCATAAATTCATATCCCATACCCTCCGATTCTAATCCAATACCACTGGTTCGCTTGAGTCTTCCACTTTCCCTATTTGTAACTTATATCTTTAACACTGGGACACATGACTGCCGTTAATCACAATGTATTTACTTTGTTGCTGAATCTTAGGGTACACAAAAAGTAGCTTTAGAGTTGTTTTAACTTTTTAAAAGAATGTATGACATTTGCAATTTGAAAGTAAATTTAAAAACAATGAATAACTTAGATCTGTTTCTGGAAGTATTGATTGGTGCATGTTCTTCTTTCTTTGAGCATTTCCTTACTTTCTGATACAAGACAATTAGATAATGAAGTTCACTTGATCTTCGATTTTACTTCTCAGAAATTAGCCTAAGAGTAGAATGATATATGTTTACATAAATTTAGCCACAATACTGATCATCACATTATTATTTGTAATAACACTAACTTAGAAACTACCTAAGTACTCAAAAATGAGTACTTTGTTAAATTAATTATATTCAAGTAATGGACAACAAAGAAGTGGTAGAGTATAGTGGTTAAGAGCAGATTTTAAATCCAGGCAGGCAAGATTTGAATCCTATCTCTACCAGTTATGACATTGAGTAATTTACTCATGTTCTGTGTGCTTCAGTTTCCTTGCGTGTAACATGAAGCCGATAATAGTACCTTCCTTATAGGGTAGCCATGAGTATTAAATGAGTCCAAGGCACTGCTCCCAGCCATATGCCTTCTTAAATATAAATTTTGGAGGACCTTGCAGGATTAAAAATTTGGCCAGCCATGGTGGCTCACGCCTGTAATCCCAGCCCTTTGGGAGGCTGAGGTAGGCGAATCTCTTAAAGTCAGGAGTTTGAGACCAGCCTGGCCAACATAGGGAAACACCGTTTCTACTAAAAATATAAAAATTAGCTGGGTGTGGTGGTAAGTGCATGTAATCTCAGCTATGCGAGTCTGAGGCAGGAGAGTGGCTTGAAGCCGGGAGGCGGAGGCTGCAGTGAGCCTAGATCACGCCACTGCACTCCAGCCTGGGCAACAGTGAGACTCCAGCTGGAAAAGAAAAAAAAAAGATGAACAATTTATCATCAGTTTTTAATTCAACTCATTCAAAAAGCTGACTTTTCTTTTCTTTTTTTTTTTTTTTTTGAGACAGAGTTTCGCTCTTGTTGACCAAACTGGAGTGCAATAGTGCAATCTTGGCTCACTGCAACCTCTGCCTCCCAGGTTCAAGCAATTCTCCTGCCTCAGCTTCAGGAGTAGCTGGGATTACAGGCATGCCACCGTGCCTGGCTAATTTTGTATTTTTAGTAGAAACCGGATTTCACCATGTTAGCCAGGCTGGTCTCAAACTCCTGACCTCAGGTGAATCCACCCGCCTCAGCCTCCCAAAGTGCTGGGATTACAGCCGTGATAGTTTTCTTGATACTTTTCTTGTAATTAGTCTGTGCCATCAGGTGGGAGTAGTGCCTTAATCATGGCCAGTTTCTTTGCCTAGTAAGAATTTACCATAGGAAGATGTTCTAGTATGTATGTTTTTATTATTTTCAATGTTTTAATTCTTTATTAAAATCTTTGAATTTAATTGAATATGATAGACATTTCTCATACACAGTCATATTGGCCAGGCACAGTGACTCATATCTGTAATCCTAGCACTTTGGGAGGCCAAGGCAGGCACGTTGCTTGAGCTCAGGAGTATGAGACTAGCCTTGGCAACACTGTGAAATCCTCTCTCTACTAAAATGCAAAAAATTAGCTGGGCATGGCAGTGTATGTCTGTAGTCCCAGCTACTCAGGAAGCTGAGGCAGGAGAATTGCTTGAACCCAGGTGGCAGAGGTTGTAGTGAGTCAAGATCATGCCACTGGACCCCAGCTTGGGCGACAGAGCAAGACTCATCTCCAAAAGATACAAATAAAAAATAAACAAACAAAAACAGTCATGTGTTGCTTAACCATGGTTGTATATTCTGAGAACTGTGTTGTTAGGCAATTTTGTAGTTGTACAAACATCACAGAGTGGATTTACACAAATCTAGATAGTATAGCTTACTGCACACCTAGGTTGTATGGTGTACTCTATTGCTCCTAGGATACAAATGTATACAACGTGTTACTGTACTGAAAACTGTAAGCAACTGTAACATGATGATAAATATTTATGTATTTAAACATAGACAGAGTAACATATTGTGCTACCATGTTATTACAGCTGGGATGACACTAGGTGTTAGGAGCTGTCATTATATGTGATCCATCGCTGACAGAAACATTGTGAGGTACATATTGTATCAAGATTTTTTATAAACAAAGAAAACAGAAAAAGCTATCTAAAAAAGAGAACAAACACAGTAAAGTCAGAAACAGCCTATTAGAGTTACTTAAAGGAATAACATAAATTTGTCTTTCTAGTATTCCTAATTAGCTAAAAAGTTCTGGGCTGCTTCCTATGACTCTTCTAAAATGTCATTTTTATATAGATAAAAAAGAAGAACAAGAAAAGCTATGCTTGTTAGATTTTTCCTAATTGCAGGATTTTTTGAAATTCAAGTTTTAGAGCTAGGTGGGACCTTCGTGATTTAGCCAAAGCTCCAATATTACAGCTAAAGAAATTGGTATACCAAGAGCTGGTGTTTTGCCCACCATCTCTTGAAGATGCAGAACTGAACCCCAAGTTTTATTATAACAACCCTTGACAAGTGAGCTCAAACAGGACACACATGTCAACTTGTGAAATTTGTGGTCACTTTATAAGGCAGGGTTTACAAAGCCAGTTCTTTACAAACCAAGCAGTTCCTCTTAGTCACTGTGCCTACAGTTCAGATAGATTAAAGAATAAAACTGGCCAGGCACGGTGGCTCACACCTGTAATCCCAGCACTTTGGGAGGCCGAGGCAGGCGGATAACCTGAGGTCAGGAGTTTGAGACCAGCCTGACCAACATAGAGAAACTTCATCTCTACTAAAAATACAAAATTAGCCGGGCATGGTGGCACATGCCTGTAATCCCAATTACTCAGGAGGGAGACAGGAGAATTGCTTGAACCTGGGAGGCAGAGATTGTGGAGAGCCAAGATCTTGCCATTGCACTCCAGCCTGGGCAACAAGAATGAAACTCCGTCTCAAAAAAAAAAAACAAATAAACAAACAAACAAAAAAACCAATAAAACCTAGTCAGTAGCTATGAGACCCATCAGTTAGACATTTTCCAAGTGAGAATGATTATGAGGACATATGTTATAATTTCAATTTTTAAGGAATGTGCTTGCTAAATTGGTAACCAAAACAAATATTTAAATCATCCACAAGGGTAAAACAAAAATAAACAGGTCCACAGTATAGATAAAATTTTATTAAGTATACATTTTTACCTTTCTCATGTTGAATTTCAAATTGTATGAATGCATAATTTAATTATGATATCCCTTATTTCATGTCAAAAGGGAAACTTCCAACTTCTTCTCCCTCTGGCTTCACAACTACAGAGGCCACCTTCCGTACTGAGACTCAAGTTTCCCATGTAACAACCTGCTTCTGTTATCACAGGAAAAGATGGTAAGAGACTCCTGGGCATTCCCAGACAGCTTCACTCCAGTTCTCTAACCTTTTAGTTTCTCTCAGCTTCTTTTGAAAATGAGGAACTTTGCATTCTGCAACCCACAGCTACTTTAAGTCATCATTCCTTGGATTCAAGATTGCTATAAATTTATTCTAGAAACTAAAACAAAACAAAACAAAACAAGAGAATGGAGAACAAGAGGAGGCCTCAGAAAAAAAGAAGAGAGTGGAGAACATGAGGAGGCCTCAAGCTCAATGTAAAAATGCATCTTTGCAGTCAGGAGAAGGATACTCTAGCAGCCTCCTCTTTGTCATCCTCAACTCTTCATTAGAAGCCACTCGTCCACAGTAACAAGTGTTTCTTTCAAATGCTCTTATTAAAATTTGTGGCCCAACTGGTTCTTAATAAAGGACAGCTTTGACTTCTCGGTGAATCACTACCTTTGCTTTCCTTAAGTTGATTGGTATACCCTCTGACTTTGAGGTGTATGTGCAGGTGTCAGGGACATGAGTAGGGGTGTGTGTGTGTGTGTGTTACATTTTAAATAATTTATATACAGCAAAAGATGCTAGGAGGAAAACAAATCTCAGGACTGGAGATAACATTCGAAGGTTAAAAATAATAAAAGAGGCTGGGCGTGGTGGCTCACACTTATAATCCTAGCAGTTTGGGAGGCCAAGGTGGGTGGGTCATGAGGTCAGGAGTTCAAGACCAGCCTGGCCAACATGACGAAACCCTATCTCTACTGAAAATACAAAAATTAACTGGGTGTGTGGCACACACCTGTAGTTCCAGCTACTCAGGAGGCTGGGGCAGGAGAATCGCCTGAACCTGGGAGGTAGAGGTTGCAGTGAATGGAGATTGTGCCACTGTACTCCAGCCTGATGACAGAGCAAGACTCTGTCTCAAAATAATAATAATAATAATAATAATAAAAGAAAACAAAAGATTAAAAAGTTGGACTGCAGCAAATATTTAAACTTCTATGTATCAAAAAAGATATGTAAGTTTGAAATATAAGCAATCATTTCAGGAAATAGGAAAACAAACATTATGGACTAAGTACTAAATAAGATCTTACAAATGAGTAAAATTAAAAACAATTCTAAATTTCAATCATAATGGACAAAGAATATGAATACACAATGCACATGTGATTAAATGATCAACATCACTAATAATCAAATAACTGATAATTAAAACTGCAAATATATAATACTTTTCCTCCCTACCAATGTAACAAAGATGTACTAAAATGTGAATGCCTCAAACTGAAAGTGTACTGAAATGGTTTCTTTCATGTACTGCTGGTGGTAGGAATAAAAACTAATATATCCTTTCTGAATAGCAATTTCATAATGTGTTTAAAGAGGCTTTACAATTGCAACAAAAACAAAAACTGACAAAAAAACTGATTCAAAAAAAAAATGACAAATGGGAACTAATTAAACTAAAGCTTCTGCACAGCAAAACTATCAACAGGGTAAACAAACAACCTACAGAATGGGAGAAAATATTCTCAAACTATGCATCTGACAAAGGACTATGTCCAGAATCTATAAGGAACTTGCACAATTCAACAAGCAAAAAAAAAAAAAAAAAAAAAAAAAAAAAGCAACCCCATTTAAAAATGGGCAAAGGACATGAACAGATAGTTCTCAAAAGAAGACATACAGGCAGCCAACAAACATGAAAAAATGCTCAGCATCACTAATGATCAGATAAATGTGAATCAAGACCACAGTGAAATACCATCTCACACAAATCAAAATGGCTATTACTAAAAGGTCCAAAGAGTAACAGATGCTGGTGAGGCTGCAGAAAAAAGGGGAACATTAATACACTGCTGGTAGGAATGTAATTAGTTCAGCCACTGTGGAAAGCAGTTTGGAGATTTCTAAAAGATACTGAAATAGAACTACCATTTTACCCACCAATCCCATTACAAGGTATATATACAAAGGAAAAGAAATAATTCTACCCAAAAGACATATGTGCTCATAGGTTTATTGCAACGCTATTTGCAATAGCAAAGACATAGAATCAACCTGGGTGCCCATCAATGGTGAATTTAATAAAGAAAATATAGTACATATATACCATAGAATGCTAGGCAGCCATAAAAAAGAACAAAATTATGTCCTTTGCAGCAACATGGATGCAACTAGAAGCCATCATCCTAAGTGATTTAACGCAAGAACAGAAAACCAAATACCAATGTTCTCACTTATAAGTGGGAGCATTAGGTACACATAGGCAAAAACTTGGAAATAATAGACCCTGGGGACTGCTAGAGGTAGGGGAGAGGTGAAGAGGGGAAGGCCTGAAAAACTGCTTATTCAGTATTATGCTCCCTACATGGGTGACAGGATCATTCACATCCCCAAACCTCAGCATCATGCAATATGCCCATGTAACAAACATGTACATGTACCCCCTCAATCTAAAATAAAAAATTTGACATTTATTTTAGCTTCATAGGGTGTACACATGCAGGTTTGTTACATGAGTATATTGTTTGACACTTGAATTTATTTACTTACTTATTTGGAGACAAAGTCTCACTCTGTTGGCCAGGCTGGAGTACAGTGGCATAATCTCGGCTCACTGCAACCTCTGTCTCCCAGGCTCAAGCAATTCTCCTGCCTCAGCCTCCTTAGTAGCTGGGACTACAGGCATATGCCACCACACCTGGCTAATTTTTGTATTTTTAGTAGAGATGGGGTTTCACCATTTGGGCAGGCTGGTCTCGAACTCCTGACCTCAAGTGATCCACCCAGCTTGGCCTTCCAAAGTGCTGGGATTACAGGCATGAGCCACCACACTTGGCCTAATTTCAGTTTTAATAATCCATACTAAAGAAGTGACTCAAAGGAGGCACAAATATTTTGACATTAAGATGATCAATGTGGCCGGAAGCGGTGGCTCATGCCGGTAATCCCAGCACTTTGGTAGGCTGAGGTGGACAGATCACCTGAGGCCAAGAGTTTGAAACCAGCCTGGCCAACATGGTAAAACCTCGTCTCTACTAAAAGTACAAAAATTAGTCGGGGATGGTGTCACACACCTGTAGTTTCAGGTACTTGGGAGGCTGAGGCACAAGAATTGCTTGAACCCGGGAGGTAGAGGTTGCAGTGAGTCGAGACGGTGCCACTGCACTCCAGCCTGGGAGACAGAGTGATACTCCATTTAAAAAAAAACAAAAAACTTTCTATATTCATGTATTACTTTTCTAATTAGAATAAAAGAGAAATTAAAATAAGGAAAAAAGCCAAAGAACAAAATATGAATTGATGAAACTACTGTGATTTCCCCATCTTCTGAAAAAAAATTCTTTAGAAGACCCTACAAAGCCACTCTCTAGGTAGTCCTTACCCTGATGTTTACAGAGAGGAGTTGGTTTATTGCAATATTAATGTGGTAAATTGAGACATGCCCTAGTTCCTGCCACATGACTTTATAGGATGTTGAGTTCTCTGCAATAACATGCATACTAATCTTTTTAGCAATCCCTGCAATTAGGGGGTTGCCAAACTGGAATTGTTACTTTATTTGAGACAGGTACACACACATATGCATGCACACACAGTACTAGAGATGCAGAACCAACTACCCCCTTGACGAAAAACAATGTAATTAGATTTCCTTTAGATGAAAAGATACTCTTCAACAACCTACATACAAACAGATTTCATACTTATTTTTCCTTAAAAAAACACAGATCACCAGTTTCTATCACATATTAGTGAGAGATCAGGTAGATGACACCACATCTCATTGGTATCATAGGGGCTTTGGACCTTACAATGACAAATTAAATTGGTGATTTATAGGACACAGAGACCCACTCAAGCTTTGAAGCTGAAGAAGCCATGAAGGAAGTTCTCAGGTTACACCGTGAGAAACAATTTTCTCAAGCAGAACTTAATTACAACTGTACAACTATGAAAGCATTTATGGAGAATGCTAACCTTACACCCACTGCTGGGCTTCTATTAAGCTGATTGCTTTGAACTGGATTATTCCCATGCAGTGTTCACATGTGTGCATGTGAGAGTGACAGACAGAGAGAAAGTGACTTGGAATAACTACTCTTTCTGCTCAATATCAACAATTTGCCTCCCCCGTCTTGTTTATAGAAGAATATTTTCTTTGCCTGTCAAGAATTCAAACAGAATAATATCTTAGCACCTAGTACTAATCCAACTGTTGCTTTAAATATAAGGGAATCACTTTTGGGCAGGCATGGTGGCTCACACCAATAATCCCAGCACTTTGGGAGGCCTAGGTGGGTGGATCACAAGGTCAGGAGTGCAAGACCAGCCTGACCAACATGGTAAAACCCCGTCTCTACTAAAAATACAAAAATTAGCCGAGTGTGGTGGCACGTGCCTGTAGTCCCAGCTACTGGGGAGGCCAAGGCAGGGGAATTGCTTGAACCCAGGAGGTAGAGGTTGCAGTGAGCCAAGATCACGCCACTGCACTCCAGCCTGGGCAACAGAGCGAGACTCCATCTCAAAAAAAAAAGAAAAGAAAAGAAAGAAAAAGAAAACCACCTTTTCCAAAGTTCTACAGCTGATTAATTCGTGATAGTGGTTTTATTGAAACCCAGTTGTATTCCATTGTTCCATTGCCTTAGCTATGTGGTACACTTCATTGCTTTGCCAAAGAGAAAACTAAGATATGAATATTTAGATTGTTTTTGAATGTAAAGAAAAATAAAAAAAAAAAGCAACACAGTGAACTAAATTATTCTGTAGGGGGAAAACTAGCCGTTTATGATGTGAAGGACTCTTGCCGTTCTGCGGTGACCTTGGGGCTGATTCAGAGATGGTTCCTGCACCAAGAATTACAGTTCATGCAAATGAAAAGTTCATACTCACATAGGGGCAGGAAAGAAAAGGAGTCATGACCAGGTAGATACCAGCATCAAGGACAATCAGGTGATTTGGGAGAATGTATGGGAATGGAGCAGACAGGGGTTAAACATTCTGTTTCGGCCCATTATTTGAACAGCGTCATGAGTCTTTGAAGAATCATGGGAGAGAAGTGAATAAGCACCAGTTGACTTTATCAGCCCAACACACACACACACACACACACACACACACACACACACACACACACACACACACCCCCAGAGCACCTCTTAGACTCGCTGCCTTAGAACAGTATTGATATACAAACACAACCTTTGGCCTCTTTCCCTATGAACATGCAGTTGCTTCTACTTTACTGCTCCAACCTGGATAATTTTAAATATCCTTAAACATTTAATTCAAGCAACACTCCTCCTCGACACTGTCTCTGAGCTCCCTCATTCCCCCTGATTTCACCCAGGGTAGATTACATACTTCTCTTCTGTGTTCCTGAAACAACTTAGACATGTCTTACTAAGTGCTTCTCACACCCATGGCAATTGTCAGTCCATTGATCTGTCACCCATGAAGGGACTAGAAGCTGTTGAAGAAGCAGGGACCTTGTCTTTCCTCTTTATATCCCCATATAGAACACTGGGCTTGTCACATATTATTGAGTAAATGAATCCATTCATTCAACCTGTGACCACTGAGCATCTACTCTGTGCTAGGCCCTGGGGATACAGCAGCTGCGAGATACAAATGGTTCCTGCCCTCAAGAATCTTGTTTTCTGCTACTAGACACTGGCCACTCCAAAAACTTCTCTGAAGAAATTCTGTTTAGCCTAATGGATGAATGTCAGATCAGGCTGACATATAAATAGATAAATGTTTATTCTGCAGCACTGTCCTACTTCAATTGTGAAAACAGACCCAAAGAGAAGCATTTAACGTGACTTGGGTTTTCTTAGATGTTGGAAAAGGGCTTAGAAAGTTGGGGACAATCCACACCAAGACAATGCATCACTCAGCAAGGGTAGTTTACTTTCTGCAGGAAGGGTGCAACTCACTGGCAGTCTTGCCATGAGAGCACATCTGAACAAAGGAGACAGGGACATTTATAACTTTCATAACCTGGCACAATCACCCTACTGCTGTGTCCAGTTTCCATTAGCCAGAACAGGACTGCACATTCTATGCTTGACCCGAGTGGCTAAAAACTTGGAAATTTCCTGAATAGATAAAGAGGAATGGCATGAACCAGGGTTTGGAGCTTTCCCAATTCTGTTCAGACATGCTAGAGCGAATGAAGGTAGCTGATTTAAGATGTAGCTGATTTAGAGAATATATACATGGGTATACATTTATGATAATAGGGAATAATGGCCTTAGAGTGAGAGATTGTCACTCCTTATAATGTAGTCTAAAATATAAACCTTGAAGAAGAACTTTCCCATCTCTCACAATTCTCTCCTCTTTTTATTTCATAATTCTTCTTCAGACTTATCTAATAGGTCCTTGCTTCGTTGTTTGGCGTGGTCTTCCAACAGAAGTAATTTCTCTGGATAGGATGGAGGAGGAGTTGGAAATAGGTTAGCAAGGGTAGTATTAATGAGCCTTTGCATGAGTCCTCGAACACAGGGTATAACACAACATCCTACAAAAAGAAGTATACCTAATACCGCTACCAGGGAGGTGAGGACTGATGCCACAGTGTCCTTCCATTTGCCAAACCAGTTCTCTAGTCAGTTTGAAATGGGGTTATTTATTCCTGAATTTTTGGCTAGTTCATTAGGTAGGGACGTAAGTCCCTGTAAGGCTCTCATGATACTTCCATCTGGAGTTGTGTTATTTGGGATGAAAGTACAGCCTTGGGTCTTAATCATGACGCAAACATCACCCTTTTCAGCTAACATCATGTCAAGAGCAATCCTGTTTTCCCATGCTGTTTGGCTGGTAGACCTTAACTGTTCTGTGATTCCCTTAACAGCATACTTGGTATAGTTAACAAATCGTTGTTGATCATAATAAATATAATTTATCCAGTCTACATTTTTATTTGTTGTCACCCACCAGAATAATGTTGATTCAAATCCAGCAGCTATCTGATCTCTGGCTTTAAATTCATTTGGAACTCCTCTTAGGACCCCAATTGCATCTAAGTACACATGAGAATCAAAGGACCCATAAGGGGGTCCTCTTGTATGTAATTGGTTGGATTTCCTCTACTTTTGATTGATGAAATGCCAGAGTAAAAGGGATAGCCAATTGGACTAGAGGGCAAGTACAATTCCAGTTATTTGGCAGAGAGTCCAGTAAGGGTCACCCACAATACCACCATATGTCTGGTCGAGGATGGCTGATGGAAGACTGATGGGTTAGCTCTCAAAAGTGCCTTACTTCACTGCATCCTGTGAAATTTCCAAGGAATATTGACTTCTCCTCCTGTCATGAGAGACACAAGGTGAACTTCACCTTGAGAGATGGAGGCTGGATGGCCCTCGGGGGCTGACCCCACAGGTGCTGAAACTCGGAAAATAGCAGAGAAAGAACTTGGCACAATTTGTTATTCTAGGTGTTGGAATCCTGAGAAAGAGCTCCTATGCATTCCATGTCTGCTTGATTTGAGGACCATCCATGTGGAAAGGGGACAACCTGGGCCTCTGGCCTACCATGCACACAAGCGTAACAGTCACTTTTATTTAAGATCTGAATGGAATATTTAATCCATTCTAACCAGGCGTTTTCATCCTTATATTCTGTTTCAATGGCTATGGTTTGCCTTAGGTCCTCTACTTCTACCATTGAGACTTTGGTTTTGCCATTGTGTCTAGGAGAAGTGATTAATAAAGAGGTTGAAGGAGCAATGAAGTGTATTTCAAAAATTTCTTTAGGATCCTTTCCTGAAATGTTGGCTCCTATAGCATAAATATGACTTAATGAAGGAGAAGAGTTTTCAGATGCTGCAATAATATAGAATTACACTGGTTATATTGACAGCTAGAAAGAATAATTCCTTTGGTGAAATGGATATATGGTTTTAAGGACTGACAAAAACCTGTGGAAGCAGTTCATCCTAAACCTTTAGTGTTCCATATGACATTAGGCTAAGTAGAAAATGGAGATTCTGTTTTAGAAGGACAGATTCCTACCAATTAATATAGCTACTATGCCTTGGATTACTAGTATCCTTAGAGGAACTCATTATATCTTCCTAATCTGAGGAAGTCTAAGAAGGACAGAGATAATTTTCTGAAGCAATAAGCTGTCTTTGGTCATGTAAATCTCCACAAGGTATAACTAAACAGGCATCAAAAGTAATAACTTGAGGTGAGTTACATTAATAACAAGACGGGGAGCAGTTAAACTGAAGACAAGAAAAAGAAAAGATAGACTAAGCTTTTCTTAGGTTTAACTTGGCAGAGTCTGATCCCAGAACAATAGCCCATAATTCTAATGGTGATGGTGCTTTCTTGACTCAGGTATGATGTGTCCATCTCTTTTCTGCTATATGAATGGCAGTCTGGGTGGCTAGCAGCATGAGATATGGTGGTCTCCAGGCTGGTGCTGGTGTACCAGAAATTCTAGGAGTGGTGCCTGTGCTAAGAGACCTTTTATAATCTTTGTTAAAGAGCAGGTTAGTGTTTTAAGAAAAACCTGTTGTGCTTTTATTTTAGTGTCCAATTTACAGAAAAACTGGATGATACCGCTTTAACTTTAGCTAATATGTTTACACACTGAATTTCCTTTACGATTAACATTTCAAAACGCTTAAACTGTCAAAACAAAAAGTATACATTTCTTGCATAAATTCCTTTTTATAACATTTTTCACAACTATCACAATCTTAACTTTCTAACTTTGTTTTATAACTTTCCTTTCTAAAAGTGCATTCTTATATCTATAACTTTCTTAATTTTTCTTTATCTTCTTCCTAATCTATCTCTCCTCTCTTTGCCTCCTTCTCTCTCTCTTTGACTCTGTCTTTCTCTTTCTGTCTTTTGTGTGCGCGCTCTCTCTCTCTCTCTCTCTCTCTCTCTCTCTCTCTCTCTCTCTCTCTCTCTGGCTCTCCAAGTCTACCGTTTCTTCCCTTGAAAATAGAATGGACATTAACTCGGCCAAGTATGTAACTGGGGACCTAAAAACTGATCAATCTGTTCTGCTACCCCATCAGGGTCATCTAATAATGGTTTAAGTTCTCTCTTTAGACTCTGGACCTTAGAAGCAGTTAAGGGAGCATTGACAAATCCAACCACAACTCCTCCTTGAGGCTTCACAAAACTAACCCTGCCTCCTCTTTGAGGCATTTCCTTTAGAGAGAAAAAAAGCTTTGAAGCTGAAGCTGATTCCTTGGAAGAAGAGGGGAAAGGAAAACTTTGAATATCTCTTTTGTGTTGCTCTGTCTCCTGTGGGAGCCCTTTATTGAAGGAAGAACACCCAGGCTGTCAATGATCAGGCCTTTGAGATGCTAGCTCACAGAGTCTGGGTTATATGGGGAAGTAGGGACTTCTGGGTTGGGTTCTGGGGCAGCAGCTGCCACCTGGGGAGGAGAAGGGGGTACTACGGGGATGGCAGGAGCAGGAGCCAGAGCTGGAAACAGGGAAGATGATCTAAAGGGTCCCATTTACATGTGGATTGTTCACCGGTAAAAGCTCCTCCCTTTTTAAGTGAGACTGCTCTCTGATTGTTTTCCTCCTCCTCTTAATAGGTGGAGGAGAACTGGCCCCTGCTTCCAACAGAGAGCATAGTCTATTTCTTCTTGTGAGACAGAGCTTTTGTTGTTGACATACATTATTAAGAGTTGACGGACCTAATCCTCTTCCAACCCAAATTTTGGCCAGAAAACTACAGGCTTGAGGATCAGTTCTTTAGAACAAATAAAATCAATACCTCATCATTTGTTATGGAAGACTCCACCCCTCAAACTAGGAATCTCTTGCCTGTTCCCTTTATGGAAGACTCTGTAGCAGGAGTGGCCACAGGAAACGGATCTCTCCAACACCGAATACAGGAGGAAGGAGGGTTTATTCGGCCAGGAGCCTTGGGTGGTAATCTTTCCAAAACCCAGCTCACCTAACAAAGGAAGGTTCTGCCTTTATATAGGCTTATACTTTAGATGTTACACATGGAAGAATCAGGTTTATAGCTTTGCATATGAAAAGGGTCTCGGTTTATGGTCTCAGGAATTACATATGAAAAGGGTTTTGGTTTACAGTGTCAGGAATTACATATGAAAAGGGGAAGTTGATCTGAGATGCATGGGTCTCCCTCTTCACTCCCCCTTTGAGACTGTCACCACTTTATAATATTAGAGGTCTCACTTTCATTCTCAGTTTCCAGATTTTCTAAAGAAACTGACTGATAATGTTTCATATAATATACTTGTGATGTCATATTTTGACTAACTACAGTAGTGATGAATCCCCTAATCATCCGAAGGAACAGGGAGAGTAGACAAGGGAGCAGCAAACAAACATCTATTATTATTATAACACTTATGATGAGGGTTTTGAATCCTCCCAAGGATGAGAACCAACCTCCAAATAAGGACTCAGGGTTGAATCCATGCCACGCCTGTACAGGCACATGTGCAGGTTTGGTCATGTCTCGCACAGTATCTTCTTCTGCTTGACCCTGGTCATCTGTGTGCAGACAGCAGTTGGTTAGATTGAATTTTCCACAGATTTCCCCTTCGGCTGCTAGCAAATAATCTAGGGCCAGCCGGTTCTGATAAATCGCGTTTCTCATTTGAGTTTCCTGTTGGGCCACGAGGGACAGAGCTTTGCCTGTTTCATTAGTATTTCCAAAACAGCCTGCAACCAGATGATCTGGTTGAGCATGTAAATAAGGGTCTGGTATCCCCATGAGCCATCGTCCGCCCATGTGGCCAGCCCATAATACTCAATAATTTTCTCCAGTGGCCACTTACCATATGTCCAATCTTCTATTTATAGGTTTCTTTTCTCCCTATTGGAGTAGACTGAATGCCTTAACAGCTCACCTGTCTTAACAGATAATAGGAAGAAAGAGGGCTTAATGATGCCTATGACACAGCCACTTGTCCATCTCACGGATTACACACCTTATATTGAGTACCGTTATATAAACAGTTCCCTTCTGTGACCTCGTATATTTATAAGAACTGCAGGACAAAAGAATGGCAGTAACTTCTACGTTCTGCCTGGTGTACATACTGAGGGCAATCTTCAAAATTAGTTAATGTTCCTACTGTACAAGTCCAAATATTTAGAGCAAGTCCCATGATGAATTTCCTCATGCTTCAGCCGTTCGTGGACCAGCCAGCTTCCTGGATGTGGCTGAAGCAAGACTTCTCCTTTTTAAGGTGAATCTGCAGTCCTTTCCTTGGTATAAGTCTCTGCTGTTGCTGGTTTTTACACGGCTGTGGTGGATTCAGGCTGGGATTCCCTCTATCTTCACGGCTGTGGGATTGGTCGTGATCAGGTCTGAGGTCCTTTCCATTGTGGCTTTAGAGGGGCTATACTCCCGTCCTTTATCCACATGTGGTTACCTAGTGAGAAAGAGTGAACTGGGGAGAAAAAGGCTTACAAAACATGTGTTACTTACTTAAGTTGAAGTATCCTAAGTGATTCTCCTTAGAGCTGGTAACTAGCATCCTAACTCAATCTCTCCCCACTCCGGAGGAGCTCCTAGGAGTGCCCAGAGTAGCGGAGAGGGCCTATGGTGTTAAGACTTCATAGGGGAATATCCTGTTTTTCCTAAAGGGGGTGCCTCTAATTTTGAATAACCCCAAGGGAAGTGCGTGCACCCACTCTAATCTTGTTTCCTGACACACTTTCCCTAAGCTGTTTTTGATGATCTGGTTCATTTTTTCCACTTTTCCGGAGCTCTGAGGTCAGTAGGCAGTGTACAGTGTCCAGGTGATACCCAAGACCGTTGCTGTTTTCTGGACTAAATCTGCCACAAATGCTGGTCCGTTGTCTGATCTGATGCGCAATGGCAGTCCAAACCTAGGAATAAGATCTCAAAGCAGTATACAGGTTACTTCATGGGCTTTTTCAGTTCTAGCTGGGAAGGCCTCTACCCACCCAGAGTATGTGCACACCAGGACCAACAAATGTTTATGTCCCCCACACTTGGGCATTTCAGTAAAGTCTACCTGGAGATCTTCAAACGGAGCTGCTCCATAAGCTTGAATTCCAGGGGAAATAGTTGGACCCTGCCTCGCGTTGTGTTGCCGACATGTAATGCTTCACTTTGCCACAGTTTTGGTCAAGGATGCAAAGTGTGAGATATAAAAGTACCAGCCCAACATCTTTTCAAGATATTCTTGACCTAAATGAGTGGTCTCTTGTACAACTGCTGCCCCCAGCAGCTGTAGTACTGCTATTCTTCCATCTGGCAGTTGGATCCATCCTTCTTTAATCAGTTGCCTCCTTTCTGTCTGAAGAAAGTTTCTTTCCTCCTTAGAGTAAGTAGGTATTAGATAAGGGATCTGGGGAATCAGCGGGGCTGTAACTGTTGTTTAGTAGGGGGCAGATGCTGCCTTATGAGCTGCTGAATCAGCTCAGGAATTTCCCAGGGCCATGGAGGTGTGGGCCGCGGATGTCCTCGGCAATGCACGACCACCATCCTCTGGGACTTTCAGACTGCTTCTAGCAGCTGCAAAATTTCATGGTGATACATTCTTTTCCCCCTGAAGCTAACAGGCCTCCATCTTTGTACAGTGCTCCAGGTACTTGGAGAGTCAGGAAGGCATATCAAGAGTCAGTATAAATGTTTACAACCTTATCTTTACTCAACTCTAAGGCTCAAGTTAAAGCAATGAGTTCAGCCTTCTGAGCTGAGGTGCCCTGAGGCAGGGATTTGGCCTCCATTACAGTGCCCAGAGTTACCATGGTGTAGCCTGCACATCTTTCCCTTCATGGACTGACAAAGCTGCTACCATCCACATACAACTCCCAGTCTACTATTGTCCATGGCTGATCCCAAAGATCAGGCCTGCTGGAATAGACTGTGTCCAGGACTTCAACACAGTTGTGTTCAACTGGCCCTTCTGACATTGGGAGCAGAGTGACAGGGTTTAAGGTGTTACAGACTTCAATGGTGATGTGGGGATTTTCAAATAGCAGGCCCTGGTATTTGGTCAGCCTAACATTTGATAACCAATGGTGCCCTCTGGCATTCATTAGAATCACTACTGCATGAGGTGCCTTGATATGTAAGTTCTGTCCCAGAGTTAGCTTATCTGCTTCTTGTGATAGCAGAGCAGTTGCTGCCAGGGCCCTTAAGCACAGGGGCCATCCTTTGGAAACTCCATCCAGCTGCTTGCAGACATAAGCTACAGGCCTGGGCCAAGGTCCTACTGTTTGGACTAGGACGCCATCTGCCACTTTTTCTCTTTCTGCCACATATAATGTGAAGTGCTTTATTAAATCAGGCAGCCCCAAAGCTGGAGCTGACATTAGTTTCGTTTTCAGTTCCTGATAGGCCTGACGCTACTGGGATCCCCATTCGAAGGGCTTCTTGTCTCCTCTCTTTGTCACATCATAGAGGGGTTTGGCTAGTAATGCGAAGTTTGGAAATCCACAATTTACAAAACCCACCACTCCCAGGAGCTCTCTCACCTGCCTTCTAGTCTCAGGTTCTGTCACTTTGTAAGCAGCTTGCTTCCTCTCTGCTTCTAGGCTGTGTTCCCCCTTCCGGATGGTGAACCTCAGATACTGCATTTGCTTTTTGGCAAATCTGGGCTTTCCTTTTGCACACTTTATACCCCCAGTCCTCCAGGTGCCGAAGTAAGGCATTCGTTTGTGCACCTGACTGCCGTGGGGTGTCCCAATAGAAGGTTATCAGCATACGGGGGCAGCATGCAAGCAAGAAGCTTCTGGGGGACAGTCACAGGGTGATGCTCTCCCAAGGATGATGAGAGAGTTTTTGAACCCCTGGGAAGCTGGGTCCAGGTGTATTGAGTGGTTACACCTGCTTCTGCGTTTCTCTCATTGAAATGCAAATAGTTTTTTACCCTCCGAGGCCAGTACAATGCTAAGGAGGTATTACTTTAAGTCCAATTAAGTGAACCAACTATCCTCTGCTGGCAATAATCCCAACTGCATGTATGAGTTGGGTGCAGAGCCACACAAGCCCTGCATGGGCCCACAGGGCTTGCATGGGATATAAAGCCCACACAAGGGCCTGGGCGATAATATCAGTCTTCTGCTTCTGGCTAGGAAGTTTCTACCCTCCTTCCCAAGGGACAATGAGAGCCTGGCTGACCCCCGACTGAGGCAGTTTTAGCTGCAGGGAGTCTCTTTTGTTGAATGGGATAGTGGCCCTTGATTTGCACAACAGGTTTTGCCAGAGAAGGGGAGCAGGGGCAGTCTATTAAGTACAAGAAAGTCTGTTCTCTTAACACCTTAATAGCTCTAACAACATTGGTTCTGTTTTTTCCATGAGGGGTTACAGGGCTGTCGTCCAGACCATGGGCTCTTTGGGGGCATATGAGTCCGGCCCCCCTCTCTCTTAGTCCAGTAGCCTTTCCATTAGATTGAACAGAGCCCCTTCACTTTTATCTGGATCCTCGTGCTTAGGATCGCCCTGTTCTCCTATTAACTATGGACATTTTTTTTCTTCCAATGTCCTATTTCTCGACAAAATGCACACTGATAATGTTGCAGGCGTGGGCAGGCAGACTATAGGGCTTTCCAGGACCCCCCTTTTCTCCACACTCTTGGGGGTGTTCCTCTCATAGCAGCAGCTATCAAGTCGGCCTTCCCTTGAGCATGATGTCCCCTTTCCCTATGGTTTTCCCTCCGGCTTACTAAGCCTCTTGGTTTACAAACACCTGGTTAGCTACTTCCAATAATTGAAGTATTCGTGCATGCAAACCCTGCCTGTTTCTGCCACTGAATTTGCCTGGACTTGGGAGTCCTCATTTCTCGGCGGCAAGGGGGAGGGTGGTTTCTAGCAGTCTGTCCCTTGGCTACTAAAACAGTCACTGCCTGCTCTCTTAGCCACTTTGGAGGATTTAACCCTAACTGCAACCACAAGTCTATGTATGTGTTGTACTGAACCGAGCATAGAAAGTCAACACCAAGACAAAAGTATGCCAAATTGCAGGGTCTTTATTGCCGGTGACCACAGAGGGCTCGCGTCTCTCCAACCCGTGGTCCCGAAAAGCGGGTGTTAAGACCTTTTATACCTGTAAAAATCACCTTGGGAGTGAGGGTGAGGGGTGGGGGGTGGTGGTGGTGGTGAATTCTGTCAATCATCTGGGCGGAGATGAGGATTTTGGGCGGGGTTGGGGGTGAGGGCTTCAGACATTCTGAGGGCTAGTGAATTTGCGAATCACCTTCTGGGCACAGAGGGTGAGGATGTGGGGCTGCGGACATTCCAAGGGTCAGGGGACTTTTGATATTCTGATTGTTACTTAAGCGGTTAACAAAAGTCAAGATAAGCATTTGTTTATACATTGTCCGGGTAAGGTGGAAATTACAAGTCGCAGGGGCCAAGTTGGCGTGGGTTTGGGCTGCTTGCCTATCACATTAGCAGAGAGAGCAGTTTAAACAGAAAGCCAGTGTATGGTTGAGGTATGCAGTTTTATGGGGCTTTTACCATGTCACATACGGAAATTGATTAAGGTGTTCTAACTCTGATTAAGGTGTTCTAGCTTGCTATATATAATCTCATACCTTACTTTGGAGACAAGGGACCTGTCTAGGGTCCCCTCTGGGGGCCAACCTACCCTAAATACTGGCCAGTCTTCCCTGCATAAAACCCTTGATTTCTCTGGTGTCATAGTTACTTTATAATTCCCACTAAATCCCTTCTTGAAATTTTTCAGCATGGTTTCTAAAGGGGTGGGTTTGCTATGGGAGTGACCCATATTAACACTTCAAAGAAACAATTCCCAGTTAGGAGAGTGTTAGTTCACTCACAGTGGTTCCCATCTAGCAAGAGGCAGCACAGAGCACTCTCCAATTTACATTCACATCAATCCTCTTACAATGCCCAGAGGTTTCTTCACTTAGCCTTATGTGGCTGTCTCTAATTCTTACAAATTGCCCAACGCATGAGTCCCTTCCTAATGGGCTCAATCCCTTTTATGACTGATTAGTCCAGTTGGACACATCTACACACACAGGCACATATTCAGTTGCTCTCCTTAAAGCTTCCAAGGTTAGTTACAGAGAGAGCTACCTTTTGTTCACTCAGACTTAAGTGGCTGTCTCTAATTCTTAACAAATTGCTTGACACATGAGGCCCTTCCTAATGGGCCCGATACCTTTTACAACTGATGAGTCCAGTTGGACACATCTGCACACACACACACACACACACACATACATACACACACACACACAACACATCCAATTGCTCTCCTTCCAATTCAAAGCCATAAGCAAAAAGCTTCCAAGGTTAGTTACATAGAGAGCTACCTTCAAAAGTGCCTATCTGGCACCCGTGGGTGATCAGGCCATGCTCCTTTTCCACCAGGCAAATACCTGCCCAGGAGCGTTCTCAGGATGCTTTACCCAGTGAGCAGGAGTCCCCCTGCAGGGATGCTCCACAGGGCTAGGCAAACCACCTCAGAGACTTTTTCCCACCATCTGCTGTCCGAGACTCGCTTCACGGCCAATGCACCAAAAATGTAGCAGGAGCGGCCATGAGAAACAGATCTCTCCAACACTGAATACAGGAGGAAGGAAGGTTTATTCGGCCAGGAGCCTTGGGTGGTAATCTGTCCAAAACCCAGCTCACCTAACGAAGGAAAGTTTTGCCTTTATCTAGGCTTATACTTTAGATGTTACACTTGGAAGAATCTTAGGTTTATTGCTTTACATATGAAAAGGATCTAAGTTTATGGTCTCAGGAATTATATATGAAAAGGGTTTTGGTTTATAGTCTCAGGAATTAAATATGAAAAAGGGAAGTTGGTCTGAGATGCCTGGGTCACCCTCTTGGACTCAACCACCCAAGCTGGTAATCTCTCACCTATTCTGTTTTTACAGAAGACTCAACCCGCCCCCCCACCCCCCACCCCCCACCCCCACCAAGCTGGAAATCAGTTGCCTGTTCTTTTTACGGAAGACTCAACCCCCTCAAACTGGGAATCTCTTGCCTATTCCATTTAAAAAACCTTTAGGCCTAGTTATGGAAGACTCAACTCCTCAAGCTAGGAATTTCTTGCCTTTGCTGCCCTGGGAGGTTGACCTGCTTCCTCCCTTCTCCCTTCTGAGGGTCCCTTAAACTCTTTATTCATGCAGTCCTCCTTGGCTGCTCCCCAGCAGTAGGACTTGTCACCATTCACACAACACCACCACATTCACACACACACTCCACCTTCCAGAAGTTGACCACCAAGGAAGTACTTTGTCGCCCCTTTGCAACATTTCCTACCTTGGCTTCTGCGCAAGGTTGCCTGGCTCAGGCCCCTGATCACTATGGTTTGGAATCTCTTTCCTCTGTATTGCTGAGAATCCCAGTTTATTCCTCACACTGGGTAAGTCCTGGCTCTCTTCCCCCGAGGCCACCACAAATAGGGCGGAGGGATGCCTCCCCATAAGAGAGGACCAAGGACCACCCCAGAAGGGAAACAGAATCCCAGACAAGCCCTCAAATTTGTTGGAAACAGGTTTATAACGTCGGGAAAAATCCACACTCAGGCAATGGATTACTCAGCAAGGCTAGTTTTACTTCCTGCAAGAATACAACTCGCCAGCAGCATTGCCACAAGAGCACCTATTCTTTAAATATATGAGGAAAAACAAGTATTGGCTGTTACAGCTTTTGAAGAAAAAAGATTTGAGACTCTCAAGTCTCCTGAACACCTCTTGTTGGGCCAGTTATAGAGGTAGTCACTACACTATTTCCCAGCCTGTCTGCTTTGCGTTCATGCGCGCGCACTCTCTTTTGCTACGCGCGCACACACACAAACACACACATACTTTTTTTTTTTTTAAGACAGAATTTTGCTCTTGTCACCCAGGCTGGAGTGCAGTGACATGATCTCAGCTCACTGCAACCTCTGCCTCCCGAGTTCAAGGGATTCTCCTGCCTCAGGCTCCCAAGTCGCTGGACTACAGGCACCCACCACCATGCCTGGCTAATTTTTGTATTTTTAGTAGAGATGAGGTTTCCCCATGTCGACCAGGCTTGTCCCAAACTCTAACCTCAGGCAGTCTGCCCACCTCAGCCACCCAAAGTGCTGGGATTACAGACCTACCACTGCACTAGCCTGGTTTGCTATATGTTTTTAACTGGACCATATCTTGATTTAAAATGATATATCCCTGAAGATAAGTTCAGGCTACTCATAATACTGTTACTTGAAATTAGCAACTTGATATCAAAGAAACAGTGTTATCTGGCATATGTGTCCTGTTTCTGTGTCATCCCTGACCTTTAATAATTTGTGAGACTGTTTCATTCCCTCAACAGCCAACACACATTTATAGGGAAACAGTATGTATTTGCTCCTGATTCCTTCACATACACAGTAAGATACATTTAGTAAAAAACATTTAATTATATTCACAATATTTATTTCTTTCAACTAAACTGTGATCAAGAGGTATATTGGAATGTTACTAACTGTCAAATGTTATGATCATCCATAGCAAAACATTTTATCAGTGGCCAGGCACTTGGTTCACTCCTATAATCCCAGCACTTTGGGAGGCTGAGGCAGAAGGATTCCTTGAGTCCAGGAGTTCAAGACCAGCCTGGGAAACATAGTTGGAACTCGTTTCCACAAAAAAAAAAAAAAATTTTAATTATCCAGCCATGATGGTGTACACTTGTAGTCCCAGCTACTCAGGAGGCTGAGGTGGAAGGATTGCTTGAGCTGAGGAGGTCAAGGCTTCTGTGCGTCATGATTGTGCCTCTACATTCTAGCCTGTGCAACAGTGTGAGACCCTGTCTCAAAAAAAAAAGGTTTTTCTTGCCACACATATAATTTTTGTACAGTCATTACTAATTACAGTGCACTTTTTAAACCTGTATCATCACACAAAATAACTGCTTAATTATGTGTAAGACATGATTAAAGTATGGTATTTTCATTCATTGGGACCATTTAGAAAGAATGAACTAATACTAATTTCTGCCTTTGATGTCCAAGACCAAGTAAGTGTAAAAAGTGGGGTTTAGCATTTCTAGTTTTTATTTAAGTTATGTATGTTTGTATTTATGGATTGTTTCTCAAAATGCCACTAAGAAACTGCTAGTAATGGTTGCATCTGGAGAGGGAAACATTTGAATGTATGCCTTGTTTCTATTTTTTAAAATGTTAAATTTCAAAAAATCATATAATGTTAACTGCTTCTCCCTATATCTTTAAGTTTTCAGTGATAAACAGAGCCAGCAGTTTGCTCTGCTTTCTCTCAGAGCTTCATTTTGTAATTAACTTTGTGACTTCTTTTTGATAATATGAATTTACCTATTTTGCCAAGAAGAATATTAATAATATTTTTTAAATGCAAGTTTAATATAAACAAAAACATATAAATAGATTAACTGAAATGAGGTGTGTCCAGTTAGTGGAATGCTACCTAAGAATAATGTACTTTTAGCATTTGTCTACCTTTTAGAATATAATGACTATTAAGCAGGTAACAAGATTTCTGTAAAAATTATACATTTCAAATATATACAATGCATGAGAAGAAAATTTTGTTCCTTTTTAACACCTCTGAAAATACTAAATGGACTTCAAACCTCTTGCTAGACCACCAGCAGCCACGATGGAACACCAGGAAACATCAGTGGTTTACAACCAAACTTGGAGAAACACTATATTAAGTGATTCTGTAACCTCTCATTCTGTAAAACAGTGATTCTTGATGAGATACACAATTATATATGTATTTTATATATATATACATATGTATTTTATATATATATATTTTTTTATACACACCACACACACACACACACACACACACACACACACACACACACACACATATATATATATATATATATATATATATATTGCAACAGATTTCCAGGGCCCTACTCTAGAATCTCAAGCTCTGTCATGTTTTTAACAAAGAATCCATAGATAACTTTTGATGTATATTCTTAGTTATAAACTATTGTATGGTAACCCTAGGTTACTTAGAACTAGCTTCCTCCTCTTTTACAATCTGTATCTTTTTTAGTGGGGACCTGGAACTATATCAAGAATCTAAATGCTTAGTGGTTTTTAGCAATTCTCAATGGGACAAACAATAAGAGAATGTGTTTTGGTTGTCATTAGGGCATTCAGTGTGGTGCTGGTCATCTTGCAAAGTATGGCACAGTCCTATACAACGTCTTGTGACCTGTATGACTTCTGAATATTTCATCAGACAAAATCTACAGATATAAATCAGTAGTCTACTAGTGTGTAATACACATCTTTTTATAAGTTATCCAAAATGCTGAATAACTTGTGTCCTTTCAGAATTGAATACTTTGAAATCTCGGTCGTGACCTAAACTATAAATTTGCTTACAGTTGCTTATAAATTATTAAGTAATTTGACTGTAAATTTATAAAAGAATAGTAAGACAGCTGTGGGAGGAGCACAATGTTCTTGAAATTCACATTTTGATTTTTTTCTAGAAGGGAGATATATTCAATATGCAAAGATTTCACAGATCGTTAAGGAAACATTTAATCAACTAATTTCTAATCATTCAGAATGCCTGAAATACAGCAATTCATTGGCTGCTTTTATAATTGAAAGAGGTAAGTACAAATATTTGGGATGTGTTAGAAAAACTAATATTGTAATAATCTAATAATATTTTAGTTAACTATCTTTGCCCCTGTTTGCAGTGGTGTTGCATTGATTTGAAATGACTTTTTCTAGTAAGTATGGGTCATTAAACACAAAGGTTCTCCAAGGTAGAGGTAAAGCACACTGACCAGGACCCAACAGTGAACTGCAAAATGGGAAAAGTCCTAACATTTTAAACCTTAGCCCTGCTGGCACCACTACCCTCCTGAAATCTAGTCCTCAATAATAACATTAAGAATAGCATCTTTTCTTCATTTTCAAGTAAAAAAAAGACTGAAATGTGGAAATCTTATTCCTGTGGACGTAATGTGTTTCTGTGTTCTTCTGTTAACCCTTTAATGTTCTGAGTTTATCATTAATTGAAACGATTTGAGTCTTATATTCATCTCTGAATTAGATATTATAAATTACATAGAAACAATTTGAGATTTGGTTCCTATTCTTAAGGAGTTATAATCTAAGTGGGCAGAGTAAATATATATACTAGTTGAAAGTCTAAGATGATAAAAAGTTAAAATTTGTTTTCCATAATGCAAAAAGTGTGTGACTTAAATTCATAGGAAAGAAATGATAGGGTTTAAAATCTTTTGGAATAGGCGAGACTTAAGCTGTAACTTTAGGAGTTGATAAAATTTGGATAAATAGCAGAAAGGAAGACATTTTTGCAGAGGAAAAGGAATGAGGGAAGCAACAGTAGGAAAACTGTTTATGGGGCAATGAGGTAAATTTATTGCTAGTACAGATTATGTACAGGAGTAATACAAAATGCAGTTAGATTGATAAGCTGGTGCCAGATTATGGAGTGGCTTACAAACCAGTCAAAAGTTAAATTTAATAAGATCAATCAAAGCTGTGATTTCAAGCCATGATAGACAATGGGCTATAATTTTTGGGAGCATTAATCAGACTCAGCTCTGCTACTTAAATTACTTTGGGGAAATTATATACTTAACATCTCTGTGCTTTAATTTTTTTCTCATTTCTTAAAAATAGAGATAATAGAAATAATAACAACCCAACTTCATAGAGTTGTTAGGATTAGATATGATAATGTCATTAAAGTATTTAGCATAGTACTTGGCATTTAGTAAAAGACCTAATTTCATTTGTAATAATTAAGATAAATTAATGTTTAAACAATAATTGACAATTTTTTAAAAGATTGCAGGGATTGAACCTGAATTATGGAATCACAATTATGTAGTTGTAATGGAGTACATACATTAGAGTTGAGATGGGAAGGGAAAAATATATTTTTTTGAAAAATGTATTTAATAAGGTAAAAAGTAAATGATAGAGGAAGTGACATGAATAAAAAGTAATATCAACATTTAAAGTTGACAGAGGATAATCATATTTCCTCATCCACATGGAATCTAGAAGCTAGTGTGAAGCTGGTTGGAGAAGCACGTGGATAAGAATAATTAATGTAGTTTTAGATAACATAAGTGTGAATATAAGAAGGAAAAGCCTGAGTGAAATCAAATGAACATTCCTGGAGTAACTCACACCATCAGTACATACTTAAGATGTATGATTAGAAACTTTGTCTTACTTTTTTTTTTTTTAATTTCAATAGTTTTGGGGAATAGGTGGTGTTTGGTTACATGGATAAGTTCTTTAGTGGTGATTTCTGAGATTTTGGTGCACCCATGATCCGAGCAGTCTATACTGTACCCAGTGTGTAGTCTTATCCCTCACCCCCCTACTGTCCTTCCCCCCGAGTCCTCAGAGTTCATTATATAATTCTTATCCTTTTGTGTCTTCCTAGCTAAGCTCCCACTTGTGAGAACGTACGATGTTTGATTTTCCATTCCTCAGTTACTTGCCTTCGAATAATGGTCCCCAACTCAGTCCAGGTTGCTGCACATGCCATTATTTCATTCCTTTTTAGAGCTGAGTATTATTCCTGGGTGTGTGTGTGTGCGCGTGCACATGCGCGCACCACAATTTCTTTATTCACTCATTGATTGATGAGCATTTGGGCTAGTTCCGTATCTTTGCAATTACAAATTGTACTGCTATAAACATGCTTGTGCAAGTGTATTTTTGATATAAAAGACGTTTTTTCCTCTGTGTAGATACTCAGTAGTGGGATTCCTGGATCAAATGACAATTCTAGTTTTAGTTCCTTAAGGAGTCTCCATACTGTTTTCCATAGTGATTGTACTAGTTTACACCCGCCAGCAGTGTAAAAGTGTAACTTCCCTTTACACTATATCTGTGTCAACATCCATTATTATTTTAATTTTTAAATTATGGCCAGTCTTACAGGAGTAAGATGGTATTGCATAATGGTTTTGATTTGCATTTCTCTGATAATTAGTAATATTGAGCATTTTTTCATATGTTTTTTGGCCATTTTATATCTTCTTTTGAGAATTGTCTATTGGGATTATTTGGTTTTTTTCCTTGCTGATTTGAGTTCCCTGTAGATTCTGGATATTAGTCCTTTGCAAGATGCATAGTTTGCAAAGATTTTCTCCCACTCTATGGGTTGTCTGATTACTCTGCTGATTATTTCTTTTGCTGTGCAGAAGCATTTTAGTTAAGTCACATCTATTTGTCTTTGTTTTTGTTGCATTTGCTTTTGGGTTCTTGGTCATGAACTCTTTGCCTAAGCCAAAATGTAGAAGAGGTTTTTTCCAGTGTTATCTTCTAGAATTTTTATGGTTTAATATCTTAGACTTAAGTCTTTGATCCATCTTTAGTTGATTTTTGTGTAAGGTGAGTGACGAGGATCCAGTTTTAGTGCTCTACATGTGGCTTGCCAATTATCCTAGCATCATGTGTTGAATAGGGTGTTCTTTCCCCACGTTGTGTATCTGCTGTGTCGAAGGTCAGTTGACTCTTAAGTATTTGGCTTTATTTCTGGGTTCTCTATTCTGTTCCATTAGTCTGTGTGCCTAGTCTTATACCAATACCATGCTGTTTTGGTAACTACAGCCTTGTACTATATAGTTTGAAGTCTGGTAATATGATGCCTCTGGATTTGTTCTTTTTGATTAGTCTTACTTAGGCTCTTTTTTGGTTCAATATGAATTTTAGGATTTTTGTTCTAGTTCTGTGAAGAACAATGATGGTATTTTGATGGGAATTGCACTGGATCTGTAGATTTCTTTTGACAGTATGGTGATTTTCACAATATAGATTCTACCCATCCATGAGCAGGGGATGTGTTTCCATTTGTTTCTGTCACTTATGATTTCTTTCAGCAGTGTATTGTTGTTTCCCTTATAGAGATCTTTCACTTTCTTGGCTAGTTACATTCCTAAAAAAAAATTTTTTTTTTTTTTGGCACCTGTTGTAAAGGGGGTGTAGTTCTTGAGTTGGTTCTCAGCTTGGTCACTGCTGGTGTATAGCAGAGCTCCTGATTTTTGTACATTGATTTTGTATCCTCAAACTTTACTGAATTGTGTTTATCAGATCTAGGAGCTTTTTGGATGAGTCTTTAGGGTTTTCTAGGTGTACGATCATTTCATCGGTAAATAGTGACAGTTTCACTCCCTCTTTACTGTCTTGGGTGTTCTTTATTTCTGTCTCTTGTCTGATTGCTCTGAAGCTGGGACTTCCAGTACTGTGTTGAATAGAAATGGTGAGAGCAGATATCCTTGTCCTGTTCCAGTTCTTTCTCAGGGGGAATACTTTCAACTTTTCCCATTTCAGTAAAATGTTGGCTGTGCATTAGTCATAGATGGCTTTTACTACCTTAAGGTATATCCCTTCTATGCCAGTTTTGCTGAGGGTTTTCATCTTAAAGAGATGCTGGATTTTGTCAAATGCTTTTTCTGTCTATTGAGGTAATCACATAATTTTTGTTTTTAATTCTGTTTATGTGGTATATCACATTTATTGACTTGCATATGTTAAACCATTTCTATATCCCTGGTATGAAACCCAGTTGATCATGTTGTGTTATCTTTTTATGCTGCTGGATTCAGCTAGCTAGTATTTTGTTGAGGATTTTTGAATCTATGTTCATCCAAGGATATTGGTCTTTATTTTTCTTTTTTTTAATGTCTTCTGCTGGTTTTGGTATTAGGGTGATACCGGCTTCACAGAATGTTTCAAGGAGGATTCTTTCTTTCTCTATCTTTTGGAATAGTTTCAGTAAGATTGGTACCAGTTCTTCTTTGAATGTCTGATAGAATTCAGCTGCGATCTGGTTATAGCCTTTTTTGGTTGGTATCTTTTTATTACTGCTTATTATTGATCTGTTCAGAGTTTCTATTTCTTCCTGGTTTAATCTAGGAGGGTTATATATTTCCAGGAATTTATCTATCTCTTCTAGGTTTTTGTTTGTGTATGTGAAGGTGTTCACAGTAAACTTGAATGATCTTTTGTACTTCTATGTCATGTAGCAGGGTGGTTGGTTCTGTTATGAGTTGCTGTAATGGCTTGAGTTGGTTGGCCTCCAGTCAGGAGGTGGCTCTTTCAAGAGAACATCAGCTGTGGTAGGAGAATGGGGGGATATAAGCTTGCCCTATCTTAGCCAGGATAAGTATTCAGTTTTCTCTGGCGATGGGTGGGGCCATAGAGTTCCCAAGAGTGTCTTTTGTCTTCAGCTACCAGGGCACGTAGAGAAAAACCAAAAACCATCAAGTGGGAGCAGGGTTAGGAGGGTCTCAGCTCAGACTCTTCTTGTGCTGTGGCCACTGTGGGGGACGGCAGGATGGTTCTCAGGCCAATGGAGTTATGTTTTAGGGGGATTATGACTGCCTCTGCTGTGTCATACATGTTACCAGGGAAGTTGGGGAAAGCCAGCCATTCATCCCCCCACCTTGGATTCTGCTCAGGAAAATTTGTGCTCAGTCAAAATTATTGCAAACTTCAGCTAGAAGCTTCCTTTAGCCTGTGGCCCCTCCCCAGTTTCACTGGCTGCCTTGCCCAAGGATCTCTGTGAGATAAAGCCAGGGATGACTTTCATGGGCTGGGTACTGGGAGTGCCTACAGGGTTCTTCCCGCTATTTATCTTCTATTTTTCTTGGCTCCCTAAATTCATTTCATCTCTAAGTAAGGTTAAATCCTTCTCCTGTGATCTGGAGTTTTAGATTTCCCCAGTAGGGATGTGTGTTCGACGGTAGACATCCCCCTCTCTCCCACCACTTTGGGAACTCATAGTTTTCCAGCTATCTTACAGAGTTTGCAGTGGCAAGCTGCTGCATTCAAAGGGTCTGTGAATTCCTTTGGTCTTCCTGGTATGTTCCTGCAGTGGTTCTTGGAGCAAAAGTTCATGATGTGAGTCTCCACAAGCTATTCTGTTCGTCCAAGTGGGAACTGCATGTTAGTCCTGTCTCCTATTTGCCATTTTCCCCCATAAAAAAACATCTTACAGTTTTTAATTGGGTCTGTAAGCAGCTATCATATCTAAATGTCCTTCCCTCCCCTGCCACCAAATATGTATACTTTACTGCATTTGTATCCATCTTCTCTACTGTGACAATAGAGGAAGCATCACTCCTCCTATAGGCTAATTCTTTCACTTAAATTCTGATTCCATTCCTTCTCACATCTTGATAAATTCCTTCTTTTGGTTAACTCTTCTTTTTCCAGCAGTAACAAACTTGAGTATCTTTCTGAAGCATTGCAAGTTGAGTTACAGAGCTGAGAAAGAAGCTCAGTTCTTAGCTACATTATTATCCTTTACAACTCAGAGCTTATGTCACCATTCCAGAACTTATACTGACACTATATTTAAGGGAAGATTAACAGACCTAGTTACTGAGTCAGATTCAGCATTCATAGCATCACGTCCGTATCCTAGGAATGAAAGCAGAGTCTGTGCATGGGTGTCTCTGGATAATATAGCTTTGCTTTCATCTATTCAGTATTCTGGAATGCCTGGCTTCCCAAATTTCCATCCTAAAAATAAAACAACAAAAAAAAATGTCCTTTAAACCCATGACACCTTTCTGCTTAATCCAGTCATGGTATCATCAAGAAGATCCTGACAGCCACCGTGTCTACTCTTCTTCAACTTAGTTTTTCTTTTTCTCCATTGCTTCTTGGAAACTAGCCTTGCCAAGGTACCCACTCCCTGCATGTTGCACAATCCATTGGATTTTATTACCTATTTGACTTTCTAGAAACATTAAACACAGTTTACCACACCTTATTTTTTTCTACCACAATATCCTCCTGGTCCACCTGCCCTCCACCCTACCCGCCCCCTAATATTGACAACAAATTTCAAATATACAATACATTATTATTAATTGTAGCCTCCATGCTCTATATTAGGTCTCAGTTATTTGTTTTGCAACTCCAAGTTTGTAACCTTTGATCAGTGTCTTCCCATCTTCTCTGCTTTCTAACCACTAATAACCACCATTCTACTCTGTTTTTATGAGTCCAATCTTTTTAGATTCCAGACATGAGTGAGATCATGCAGTGTTTCTCTTTCTGTGTCTGGCTTATTTCACTTAACATAATGTCCTCCAGGTTTATTCATATTGTTGAAAATGGCAGAATTTTCTTCTTTTGGGGGGTCAAAAATATTTCATTTTATATATATGTCACAGATTATTCATGTATTGAGACATTTAGGTTGTTTTTGTATCTTGTGGGAATAATGCTACAGTGAACATGGGAGTGTGGATAACTTTTTGGATCTTAATTTCACTTCCTTTGGATATATACACAGAAGTGAGATTGCTGGATTATATGGCAAGTTATATTTTTATTTTGTTGAGGAATCGCCATAGTTTTCCACAATGCCTGTAAAAATTTACATTTCTGCCAAAAGTTTACATTTCTGCCAAATTTAGGTTCTTTATATCTATATCCTCACAAAAACTTACGTTTTGACTTCTTTATAATAGCCATCCTAATGGGGTGAGAATATCTCATTGTGATTTTGATTTGCATTTCTCTGATGATTAGTGATGTTTACCCCCTTTTCATATACCTGTTCTATGTCTTCTGTAAAAGAAAATGTCTTTTCAGGTTCTTTCCCCATTTTTAAATCAAGTTACTTGTTTTTTACTATTGAGTTGTGGGAGTTACTTATATACTTTGGATATTAACCCTTTATTGGAGATATGGTTTACAAATGTTTTCTTCTGTTCCATAGTTGTCTTTTTATTTTGTTGATTTTTTTTTTTTTTTTTGCTTTGTAGAAAGGAAATGTAACCCAAGGTTGTTTTTACTTCAGTAGCTTTCCCAGAAACTTTTCAGCATAATATATAACACCTCTTTCTCCCAACTTCATCTTACACCATTCCCTTCACTCCACTTACTAGATCAGCTATACTTCTCTCTTTGCCCAGGAAAGAAGTAGTCTTCTGTCTTTGCCCAGGGTGGTGTGCATATGTTACTTCTTTTGACTAGAAGAATACTCTTTGTCTCACTGGTGCTGAAAGTTAAATTTCACCTCGTTAGGGAGGGATTCTGCAACTAGTCTGCATGAGATAAGCTTTTCTCTCATAATCTTCACAGGAGCCCCTTAATTGTTTCCTTCAGAGCACTTACCACACTTCAGGGTTTGTTTAGTCTTTTTTCTGTCTTCTCTGCTGGAAACCTCATGAAGGTATGTCTTGCTCAACGTTTTATTTCTAACATCTACTTTAGTGCCAGTACTTGGTAATAGCTCACCATTTGTTGCTGAGTATTAGGTTGGTGCAGAAAACAAAACATGACAAGAACTGCAATTCCTTTTGCACCAGCCTAATAGTAAAAATGCTTTAGGTAGTTGTGACTGTAGAACTGAACTTTGAAAAATGAAAACTCAAGATTTCCTGAAGTAAGAGATAGAATGAGGAGGATATTCAAAGGGGAACATGGGGGAAGAAAGAATGAGCTAGTCACTGGGCAATGGAAAGGCCTACTTAGAATGTGAGAGGAAAAAAGACTGCCAATTTGATTGTATATTTTTGGCGCATAGAATTTCCAGGAAATTTCAAGCAAGGCACAGCAAATTGTGAATGGAGCAAAGCTCCTGGAAAAAGAATAAAGGTTTTGTTTTTTAGGAGAGCAGCTTCAGTAGAATAGAGAAGGAAACTAATTTGGTTTATAGCATTTGAGTAGATTAAGAAAAATTAGAGACATTAAATATAGATAATTTAAGACAGAAGCACAATGGCAAATGAAGTGTCTTAGAACACCAAAATCATCTAGGACATAGGCATAGTCAACAACTTCATGACTAAAACACCAAAAGCAATGGCAACAAAAGCCAAGCTAGACAAATGGGATCTAATTAAAATTCAGAGCTTCTGTACAACAAAAGAAACCATCATTAGAGCGAACCGGCAACCAACAGAATGGGAAAAAATTTTTGCAGTCTACCCATCTGACAAGAGATCCAGAATCTACAAAGATCTAAAACAGATATACAAGAAAAAAAAAACCATTCAAAAGTGGGCGAAGGATATGAACAGACACTTTTCAAAAGAAGACATATATGAGGCCAACAAACATATGAAAAAATGCTCATCATCACCGGTCATTAGAGAAATGCAAATCAAAACCACATTGTGATACCATCTCATGCCAGTTAGAATGGCAATCATTAAAAAATCTGGAGACAACAGATGCTGGAGAGGATGTGGAGAAATAGGAACACTCTTATACAGTTGGTGGGACTGTAAATTAGTTCAACCATTGTGGAAGACAGTGTGGCGATTCCTCAAGGATCTAGAAATAGAGATTCCATTTGACCCAGCAATCCCATTACTTGATATATACCCAAAGAACAATAAATCATTCTACTGTAAAGACACATGCACACATATGTTCATTGCAGCCCTGTTTACAATAGCAAAGACCTGAAACCAACCCAAATGCCCATCAGTAATAGACTAGACAAAGAAAACGTGGCACATATACACCATGGAATACTACACAGCCATAAAAAACAATGAGTTTGTGTCCTTTGTAAGGATTTGGATGAATCTAAAAACCATCATTCTCAGCAAACTGATAAAAGAACAGAAAATGAAACACCGCATGTTCTCACTCATAAGCAGGTATTGAACAATGAGAACACGTGGACTCAGGGAGAGGAGCATCACACACTGGGGGCAGTTGGGGGGTGGCTAGGGGAGCTACAGTGGAGGGTGGGGAGGGATAACATCGGAAGAAATGCCAGATATAGTATGTACCTATGCAACAACCCTGCATGACCTGCACTTGTACCCCAAAACCTAAAGTAAAATAAAATTTAAAAAAAAAGATCAAATACATCTAGATGTAGACGAAATAGCCATATTTGAAATCTAAAGACATTTGGTAATTCTGTTGATTGTGGGAAAAATTTAGATATATTATAAAACATCTGCCTTTTTCATTGAGATATTACTTTTTAATTTTGCTTCTTAGAAGACTCTGAGACTCTTATTTTAAATTGTAGAATTATTTTTTCATATTTTCAGTTAGTATATTATACAAAATTAAAAATGGTGCGGTCGGGCATGGTGGCTCATGCCTGTAATCCCAGTACTTCGGGAGGCCGTGCAGATCACAAGTTCAGGAGTTCAAGACCAGCATGACCAACATGGTGAAACACTGTCTCTACTAAAAATACAAAAATTAGCCCAGGCGTGGTGGCATGTGCCTGTAATCTCAGCTACTCAGGAGGCTGAGGCAGGAGAATCACTTGAACCCCGGAGGCAGAGGTTGCAGTGAGTCAGTATCATGCCACTGCACTCCAGCTTGGGTGACAGAGCGAGACTCTGTCTCAAAAAAAAATGGTGGGGTAGAAGTATGAGTTGAACATAAGGAAGAGTGGTTAAATTAACCTGCTACTGTCTACCTTTTTCTTTTAGCTGGACAGCATGAGGTTGTAGCTATAGGCACAGGTGAATACAATTACAGCCAGGGCATTAAGCCAAATGGAAGAGTATTGCATGATACTCATGCTGTCGTTACAGCAAGAAGGTCTCTTCTTAGGTAAGATAACACATATATTAATGTTATTAAATGTGAATGCTGTCAGCCCAAAGTAACTTCATGTAAATATCTTCATTTACAAATGGAATTTTATTGATCATAGAGACAAGGATGTCACGTTTTCTTATCTAAGTCATCGGATTGATTCCATGTCACCTTTGGAATGTTGGTAACTGCAATGTCTAGTCATTGGATTTTAGTGGCTTCTATTATTAAGACCCGTGAAGTCAGAGTGTGTGTGTGTGTGTGTGTGTGTGTGTGTGTGTGTGTGTGTGTGTGTGTGTGTGTGTGTGTGTGTGTGTGTGTGTGTGTGTGTGTGTGTGTGTGTGTGTGTGTGTGTGTGTGTGT
>CAUYQU010039234.1:0-28245 GCA_963574635.1 Cheracebus regulus | reverse complement strand
AACGAAAGTAGCTTGCTTGCTTAAGATCCCTGGGCAAGAGAGGAAGGAAACCAAAATAGAACTTGCAGTTATGTTTTCCTTAAGTACAACTCACATCTACTCAGCAGCTCACTCAATTTTGTCTCCTTCCCTTTTCCAAACCCACTTTCTTTAATCACTACTTCTGCCCCTGCCCATAAACAAGTATAAATGCTCATCCAAACACCACCAACTTATATATATATATATATGTATATTTGTATGTGTAGGTATATGTATATGTTGAAAGTATAACTCTCCAAAGGGGAATACATTCAAAACAATTCAACAGATATTTATTAAGCATCTATGTGTAAGAAAAATCGTGCTTTCTGCCGGCAAAGCAAGGATGAGTAGAGAGCAAATGTGTTGTAACCCTCTCACTGGAGAAACTTTATACAAATTATTTGATGTGACATCATTTTTTTTTTCTTGAGACAGAGTCACCCAGGCTGGAGTGCAGTGGCACGATCTTGGCTCACTGCAACCTCTGCCCCTAGGGTTCAAGCAATTCTCCTGCATCAGCCTCCTGAGCAGCTGGGATTACAGGTGAGTGCTATCATGCCCAGCTAATTTTTCATATTTTTAGGAGAGATGGGGTTTTGTCGTGTTGGTCTCAAACTCCTGGCCTCAAGTGATCTATCCTCCTCAGCCTCCCAAAGTGCTGAGATTACAGGCATGAGGCAGCACATCCGGCCTGATGTGATACCATTCTTGGTTATTATCAAACTCCTGCCCTCAGACGGTGCCCTGTCCTCCATTCCTCCCTTGAGTCTTTGGGTTGTGTTTCCTCATGAAAATACCCCCAAAGTAGTTTAATGAGATTCAGTAGAAACAGATCTTCCAGGTCATGGCCCATCCAAGACAACATTTTTTGAAACTTTTGAAACTTTTAAGTTCAGGGGTACATGTGCAGGATGTGAAGGTTTTTTACATGTGTCATAGGGGTTTGGTACACAGATTATTTCATCACCGTGGTATTAAGCCTAGTATCCAGTGTATCTAGTTATAATATTTTTCCTGATCCCTTCCTTCCTCTCCAAGAGAATATTTTATTGTTTCCAAGGCAGGTGGTTCCTAATATTTGTCAGTAAACCTTTAACTGGGAAACTTCTTTAAAATGCAGAATCCTGGGCTTTACTCCCTAACCCCCCTTTTCCCTATTAAAATTCAGGATGTTCAGGAAATTTGTATTTTTCATAAGACTCCAAGTGATCATCTCACACCAATGGTCTTTGGTCTACTCTTGGAGAAATGTCTAAAAACATCTGACAGAATCACCTGAAACACACCTGAATCACCTGAAACACACAGGTGCAATCTTGGTACAGTACAGTGGTGCAATCTTGGCTCACTGCAACCTCTGCCCCCTGGATTCTAGCAATTCTCCTGCCTCAGCCTCCCTATAGCTGGGATTACAAGCACGTGCTACCATGCCTGGCTAATTTTTGTATTTTTAGTGGAGATGGGGTTTTGCCACGTTGGCCAGGCTGGTCTCGAATTCCTGACTTCAAGTGATCCACCCACCTCGGCCTCCCAAAGTGCTGGGATTACAGGCCTGAGCCACCGAGGCCAACCAATTATTATTTTATTTTTATTTTTATTTTTGAGATGGTCTTGCTCTGTCGCCTAGGCTGGAGTGTAGTGATGTGATCTTGACTCACTGCAACCTTCATCTCCTCTCCTGTTCAAGCCATTCTCATACCTCAGCTTCCCAAGAAGCTGGGATTACAGGCATGCACCACCACACCCAGCTAATTTTTGGATTTTTAGCGGAGATTAGGTTTTGCAATGTTGCCCAGGCTGGTCTTGAACTCCTGACCTCAAGCAATCTGCCTGCCTTGGCCTCCCAAAATGCTGAGATTACAGGCATGAGCCACCATGCCTGGCCTAAAAAGCTGATTCTTGATCCCTAGCCCATACTATTTGAATCAGAATATTTGAGGTCAGAGCCTGGTAATATGCATTTTAAAGTCATTCCCCACTTGATTCTTATGGAGTCCAGGGAGCTCCCTCTGACAAGTATTGTTCAATCTATTCTACATTAAAGGCTATAAAAGCCTTCTGGAGAGAGAAATGGAAATATGCAGGGCCCTCCCCTCTAATAAACATTGATTTAAAAATCCTTCCTAATCATTAGAATTCATTCCCAGTTTATTGTGGATCTGACCATATCCTGGGAAATGGCTGAGTTCCCAAGGTCAGTGGCTCTTATGCACTCTGAGGCAGTCAGAATTGCTGATGGGCCCATCCCAGCCAGCCCTGGTTTGCTGACTAAACATCATCTTCAGGCTCATCAAATAGGAATCAGAACCTCAGGGCCAGGTGCGGTGGCTCATGAGGGTAATCCCAGCACTTTGGGAAGCCAAGGCAGTGGATCACTTGAGGTCAGGAGTTCAAGACAAGTCTAGTCAATATGGTGAAACCCTGTCTCTACTAAAAATACAAAAGTTAGCTGGGCATGATGACCGGTGCCTGTAATCCCAGGTTCTCGGGAGGCTGAGGCAGGAGAATCACTTGAACCTGGAGGCAGAGGTTGCAGTGAGCCAAGATTGTGCCATTGCACTCCAGCCTGGGCAACAGAGCAAGACTGTGTCTCAATATATATGTGTGTATATATATATATATATATATATATATATATATAAAATAAAAAGAACCTCAGAAGCCTAAGCAGTGTTCAGAACCATCTTCCAGGATAATGGGGGCTGTGGTCTTTCTGGGGCCACCTCAGGTCACCACTTGTCTTCCCAACTCCACCCCAAAACTCTGTCTAACATTTCATACCAGATGCAAGGTTTCTTTTCTTCCTTGAGATAGGATTTTGCTCTGTCATCAAGCTGGAGTGCAGTGGTGCAATCATAGCTCTCTGCAGCCTTGTGAGGTTTCAAGTCTTCTTTTAAAGACTCACACTTTGTAAAATGTAAAGCATTTTCTGGAATTTGAAGTACTATTCTGAACATTTCCAATTTCATGAAATTTTATTTATGTATTTTGAGACAGGGGCTTGCTCTATCGCCCATGCTGGACTGCAGAGGCACTATCTTGGCTCACAGCAACTCCCACCTCTCAGGCTCAAGTGATCCTCCTACCTTAACCTCTTGAGTAGCTGGGACTACAGGCACACACCACCACGCTCAGCTAATATATGTATATAAATATTTTAAGTTTCTGTAGAGACAAGGTGTCACTATATTTCCCAGGCTGGTCTCAAACTCCTGGACTTCAGCAATCTGTCCACCACTGCCTCTTAAAGTGCTAGGGTCACAGGAGTGAGCCACTGTGCCTGGCACTTCCTGCAATTTAGAATGGAATACCAGATTTAGAAACTGAGGAGACTCTATAAGACTCCTTAAATAGGTTTTAGAGACTTTGCTTAACGTTGGGATGGAAGTAAGCTTGTGTGGCATTATTTTACGTTTTAAATGTTATTTTATTTATTTTGCCTTTTTTTCTACAACTCTTGGTTCTGTGGTGCTTTTGGCATTATTTTAGCTCTACTTTTACCTTTCTCAAATATGTAACATATAATTAAAAGCACAAAGATTGCAATGTCTACTAATTAACTGCAGGGGTGTCCTTTGATTTATTGTCAGTACTTTGAAACTAGGAAGCTGAGAAACAATTAGGAATTTGTTTTAGAGGATCACGGAGACAAAAAAGAATTAAGGAGTAAAATCCTCAGCCAGATTTATCATTAGGAGGCTAGTGCTTCTGTGAGTACAAGAAGTTTTGTACCTATTTTTGAGACAAGGTCTCACTCTGTTGCCCAGGCTGGAGTGCAGTGGTGCAGTCATGACTCACTGCAGCCTTGACCTCCTGGGTTCAAGTGATCCTCCCACTTCAGTCTTCCAAAGTGCTGGGATTACAGGTATGAGCCAATATGCCTGGTAGGTTCAGGTTTCTTGAATTTCTTGATTAGACTTTCTATCAGAGCACTCAGCCTCTTGTTCTGGTCTCCATTTCCTCAGGAAGAGTTCAGTTGAATGGGATTTAAAAATGCTATTTTTATTTTTAGAGACAGGGCCTGACTGTATTGCCCAGGCTGAAGTGCAGTGGCTATTCACAGGTGTGGTCATAGAGCACCACCTCCTGGAACTCCTGGGCTCAAGCAACCCTCCTGCCTCAGTCTCCTAAGTGATGGGGACTATAGGTGTCCCATTTATAATATATTTTAAAAGTCCGTAAAATGTGACTCATTTAAAAATAATATTTATAACTAGAGATCTTATCTCAGTTTTCGAATTTCTCCTAATTTCAAGCTAATGATATACTCTTTTTATTCTTTTAATTATTTATGTATAAAAATAGAGAAGGGTTTTACCATGTTGCCCAGGGTGGTCTCGAACTCCTGGGCTCAAGTCATCTGCCCACTCCCAAAGTGCTGGGATTACAAGCATGAGCCCCAGCACTTGGCCCAGTGATATACTTTTATTTATTTACTTATTTATTTAGAGATGGAGTCTTGCTCTGTCACCCAGGCTGGAGTGCAGTGGCGTGATCTTGGTTTACTGCAACCTCTGCCTACTAGGATCAAGCGATTCTTGTGTCTCAACCTCCCAAGTAGCTGGACTACAGACGTGCACCACCACGCCTGGCTAATTTTTGTATTTTTAGTAGAGACGGGGTTTCACCATGTTGGCCAGGCTGGTCTCGAACTCCTGGCCTCAAGTGATCTGCCCACCTTGGCTTCCTGATGTGCTGGGATTACAGGTGTGAGCTACCACACCTGGCCTCAATGATATACTTTGAAAGCAACATTATAAGTCAGCATGAAATTGAAATTTCAATTGAACTGAAGCAGGTAAATCCTTTGTTTTAATTAGTGCTTTATAGGGTGATGTTGTAACACCCTAAAGGCATCATGTATTAAGATGTGTGAGGAAATACTTTTTTTTCCTCCCTATTCTTAGGACTAATGCTTTGTGCTTGCCCGATGGACGAATTCAAGTGTAGTTTTCAGGGGCTGAGCTCTCCTGGTGTAAGCTGCTCTGTGGCAGATGCAGGTTTTGTGGTGCCAGCCTGAGAACCAGCCAGAGATTGCCACCACTCCAGCTCTGCAGAGAATCCTAGGCTGTGAATCACATGCTATATCTTGGACCAGGGTAATGGATTCTGATCTCCTTTGTCTCCCAAGGAACAGAGCACCTGGAGATTATGACTTCTGCCTCTAAGAAGAGTAGAGAAGTCTGCCTCTAGCTGCAGCCATTATTGTCTGTTTTGGCCACACAATAATGTGTCTAAGGTATAGAAACCCACTCTAGAGCAAATAAGATGTGTGAGTGGATGGATGCTTTTGTGAGGATGCAATGGGAGTCTTATGAATACAGGGACTATGGTTGGGTCAGAAATCTAGAGAACTTAAAGGAGGTAGCTCAGGAATAAAACTGACCTGGGTTCAAATCTGGCTTTGCAACTTACTAGTTGTGTAATCATAAACAAGTCAGTTTTATAGCCCTTTATTTTTTATTTTATTTTTAAAATTTTATTTATTTTTTTGAGACAGAGTCTTACTCATTCACCCAGGTTGAAGTGCAGTGGCACGATCTCAGTTCACTGCAACTCCACCTCCCAGGCTCAAGCGATCCTCCCACCTCAGCCTTCTGAGTAGCTGGAACTACAGGTACACGCCACCACACCTGGCTACTTTTTGTGCATTTTATAGAGATGGAGTTTCGCCATGCTGTTCAGGCTGATCTCAAATTCCTGAACTCAAGTGATCAGGAGTTCAGGAGTTTGAGATCAGCCTGAACAGCATGGCGAACAACACACCCACCTCGGCCCCCACCCCAAAGTGCTGGGATGACAGAAATAATCTGCTGTGCCTGGCCATTTTATAGCCCTTTAAACTCTTTTTCCCCCTTAACTGTACTAGGGAAAGTATTAATTTCTTCCCCCTTAATCTGTGAGGATCAGATGCCATGTAAAGTGGCTAAAAGTGGTGGCTAGCAAGGAGTGGGTGGCCAGCAATATACTTTTAAAATGACTCCAGTCCTCTAAGCCTGGCTCATGGGTCATTCCCAGAAATAGAAAAGAGACAGAGGAGATGATTTAGGGAGTAGGAGATGAATTAATTTTGGTTATGTTGAAATTTTCGTCTGAACAAGATAGTCCAGTAGGAAGTTCCCACAAATTGATATGCATCTGGGAAAGAAGCCAAGCCTGGCTAGAGAATCAGATTTGAGACCCAAAAGAGAAATGATAGTTACATTAGTGAGAGCAGAGCTACTGAGAGTACTGAGGCAGAACAAATGGACTATGGGCAGACACACATCTAAAGGAGAGAAGAATGAGAGAAATAAGCAAAGGAGTGGCCAGACAGGTGAGACAATGAGAAACTAGCACAGAAGGGTGGAGAATATTTAGGGCTGTTATTTGGTGATTTTAAAGTTTTTGCAGATGTGTTGTTTTGTCGTTATCTTAGAATTGGTGTCATTACTAGAGAAGTTTTATAATAGTCATTAGAAAACTGTAAGCTGCATTTGTGATTTACACATTAACTTAAAAGAAATAAAACGTCACTTTCTGAAACTAGAATGATGACACACACATATATGCATGTATGAAAAATTATTGTAATATTGAAAAGGGTAGTTGTGAAAATATTTTGAAATGTATGATCTAAAACCTTGCCCCTAATTATAGTCCTGGGAGAATACGTAATGTGGTGTGATGAGGACAGCACAAAAATTAGAATAAGGCAGTCTTGGGTTCAAATCCTGTGACCTTAGAAAAGTTATTCATGCTTGAGGTGCCTCCGTTTTTTCTTCTCTAATATCCATAAAATTTCATCACTAAATTAATAGCAGCATATATGATAATTAAATAAGACAATATATATGAAGTACATTGAACAGTTAGTAAATGTTACCACACTATTATTGTTTCTGTTAGGTGTTGATGATTATCTTTTGCATTCCTTCTTGTGCTTTAGTTTTACCGCTAGGTGGCAGCAATGCTTTATTAACCAATTAAAACGGCACTTGCTAACTTTCTGGCATAGAAGAGATGGGTGAAGCCTTACCTAATAGGAAGATTAGTGTGTGGACACCAGCAAAGCAGGGCGGAAGAGATAAACAGAGATAGCAATAGAGATCAGTATAGAGACATCAATAGAGATATAAATAGAGGGAGGGAGGGAGAGAGAGACGAAGACATTTTAGAAAGAATTTGATATTTTCAAAGGATATACTGAAATAGTCATTGTGGGGGAAAGCAGATCCTTCCACCTTCTAGAAAACTGTATTATTTTAAAATGCATATGGGGAAGTGGCAGGTATCATGTATTTTTTTGTGTTGACAATGTTAAGGATCTTAAGTGGTCCTGGATAAGACTTAGCAAAATCAGCCACATGGCAAATGTCTGTAAAGTGTAATATGTTTTACGGTTCATTTTAGTTTTAGTATTTACCTTAATTATAAAAGTATGACCATTTTCCTCTATATAAAACATTCCTTCTACAATAAGATATTTAGTGGTATCTATTGCTATCTAATGCTATCCATTGCTGTGTAACCATTATCCCAAAAGTTGGTGGCTTAAAATGAGGAAATAATCATTTTTTTTCTTGAGACAGGGTCTCATTCTGCCACTCAGGCTGGAATGCAGTGCTGACCACGGCTCACTGCAGCCTCGACCTCCTGGACTCAAGGGATCCTCCTGCCTCAGCCTCTGGAGTAGTTGGGGCTATAGGTGTGCGCTACCACATCCAGCTAAGTTTTTTCTGCTTTTTGTAAAGTTGGGGCCTCACTATGGTGCCCAGTCTGGTCTTGAACTCCCAGGCTCAAGTGATCCTCCTGTCTCAGCCTCTCATAGTGTTGGGATTACAGGCAAGAGTCACCATGGCCAACTATGATGAACATTTATTACCCTATACTTTCTGAGAGCCAGGAATCCTGGGGTGACTTAGCTGGGTGGTTCTGGCTCAGCATTTCTCATGAAGTTTCAGCCAAGACCTCAGCTGCGTCTAAAGTTATCTAAAGGCTTGACTGGGCCTTGGAGAATCTGCTTCCAAAATGGCTCAATCACATGGTTGATGGCAAAGGCCTCAATTCCATATGAATTTCTCCATAAGGCAGCTTGAGTGTCCTTTCAAATGGCAGCCAGTCTCTCCTAGGGTGAGTGACCCAAGAAAGACTGCAAGAAGGAAGCCACAATAACTTTTATGACCTCATCTCAGAAGTCATACACTGTAATGTCCACCATATTTGTTCACAGTGAGTCACACAGGAAATAACTAAACACAATTGTCAGGAGTTTTATTAATATGCTGTAAATGGAGTTCCTGTATAGAGAAATCACAGGCCTGACCTCCTCCGGTGTGGCCCTGGATCTATTTCTACATCTAGAAAAAGAGAACACGCCATGGAACCATGAGGATCTCCACTTCTAAGGTGGCCTGTCCCCTATCTGGATATGACCTCAAATAACTTCTCTATCTCTGTTTTTTCATCTCTGAAATAAAATCACCTAAGAAAGTGCCTTTCAAATTTTTTAGACCCATTTTAAGGACTGTATTTTATGTTGAGCCTGAACACAAACACACACACACACACACACACACACACACACACACACACGTATGTGTATATGTGAATATATATGTATATGACAGAAATGAAAGTGCCACAAAACAATACCTTCTTACACTTATTTTTGTGATGTACTTTAAGTTTATTTGCCATCCTATGCTAACTCATTTTTAAAAATTCAGGCCAAAATCTACTATACTGGCCTCACAGTCCATTGAGGGTTTCAACATTCTTTGTGGAAAGAAAACACCCACTGTCACTCCTTGGTGCTCACTTTTCATTGGTACTAGAGCAGAAATGCTGAAGAGCGAGCAAGTCCTTCTAGTTTCTGGGAAGCACAAAAGCACCTTTGAAATATGGGTCAGCCCTGCAAGCCTATTCTAATTAGAAGGATCAGAGGTTGCTTGTCAGGTGGAAAGGTTACTGTGTTTATCTTTATCTTTTTTTTCCTCCTTCTTCTGAGATGGAGTCTGGCTCTGTCACCCAGGCTGGAGTGCAGTGGGGTGATCTCAGCTCACTGCAACCTTCACCTCCCGGGTTCAAGCGATTCTCCTGTCTCAGCCTCCCGAAACTGGGACTATAGGCACAGCCACCACAACTGGCTAATTTTTGTATTTTTAGTAGAGACAGGGTTTCACCATATTGGCCAGGCCGGTCTCGAACTCCTGACCTCATGATCCTCGGGTCTTGGCCTCCCAAAGTGCTGGGATTACAGGCATGAGCCACCGTGCCCGGCCCATCCACCACGCCCGGCCCATCTGTGTTTATCTTTAAAAGTTAGCTTTTTAATTTTCCACGTGACTCTGGGCGGTCCTTTAGCCATCCTGAACCCATTCGTCAGCTCCACAATTGGAATAATGAGTAGTATCCCTCTTGCCTATTTCATAAAGTTATTATTAGGCTCACAATCAATTAGGTACTTATTGTGTGGCGGAAAATCTCAGAGCAGGATCTCTAATCTTCACAACAACCCTCTAAGATATAGAGCATTATCCTTGTTTTATAGATGAAGAAATTGAGGCTTAGAGCAGTGACATATGCGAAATCTTATTGTTAAATCTTAAGTGGCTGAGCTAGAATTCCAAACCAGTTCCAACACCAAAACCCTCACTCAAAATGGAAATGTAAGCTCGTTTCATTTGACCATAAGGGGTGGCCATCTGATGTATTCAGATGAAGAAATATGGAATCACCACAGTATAATAACAGCTTTAGAAACTGATCCTGTCTTGCTCTGAACAGGAACACCTAAAACATCACACGTGGACCTTGAGCTCACTGCCTTCACCCACTGCAGCGTGAGAACACTGACAACAGGGCTTTGGTTCCCGGTTCCCCAGATGTCAGCAGCCAGGACTGGGAGCATTTCTTTTAATGGCGCTCCCAAACGAAGTCCAGATCGCTTCAATGCAGCCCCCCTACATTGGAAAGCAACGTACATTTCCCAGGAAAGGTCTGGCTTACAGCCCTCTCTTTGGCTGGTTGGCTGGGTTCCGAGAGCGCGGCTTGCCCCGGCCTCGTCACCGGAGAGCGGACCCCTGGGGGGGTGGGACGGGCCCACAAAGCCCTTTATTGAGGTTCCGGCGTGACGTGGGGCGCCCGGGATTCGGCGCCTGCCGGGAGCGGGAAGGAGGCCGCGGGGCGGCTCCGAGGTGTGTGCGCCGCCATGTGCGCTTAGCCCGGCGCGCTCTGCCCTCCGTCCCCGGCTGCGACCCTCCGAGCCCCTCGAGCCCCGGTAACTAGGCCGCCGGCGCCGGCTCGCGGGGACCAGCCGCCCTGGAAGCCCCGCGCCCGCAGCGCGTTCCCGGCGAGTCGGAGGCCGGGTGGGGCCCCTGCGTAGGAAGCAGCCAAGGCTGAGGCCGGTCCCTTCGCCGCGGGCTCTGCGGGCGGCCGAGGCCCCGCCCCGTCCCGGGAACCGGTTCCTCCCGGGCCCTGCGCGTCCGGGGAAGGGAAGGTGACTCGCCCCGAATCGGCGTGCAAGGGCGGGGACGCGGGAGTGGTGCTGAGAGTTCTGAATGAGGGAAAACCTGGGAGGGATTCTGCTCCGCTGAAAGTGCCCGGGCCGCGGCGGGCGGTTCCCGTGCACGCGGAGCCTTTGGTAGCTCAGCACGGCCACGATCAGACACACGTTGGCGGTGCTGGAGCTGGTCTGGCAAGCTCAGGCAAGGGCAGAGAGCGCGACACCGAAACTTTGCCTCAGGATGACGAAACTTACCTGGCATTCTCTCCTTATTCGGTGGCAAGAAAGGAAAAAATGAGTTCATGGACAATGAACGAGAACACGGTTTTACATTTGGGGTTCAAGTTCAATGAACACTTCCTAACGGCTTTCTGACATTCAGAAATGTTTTCCTATTATTTGACGACAAAATATTCACATAAGAGGCATTAATTAGGTGCGTTGCAATCATTTCAGGTAAAGTCAACAGTTATCTGACATTCCATCAGGCACCTATGTAAGGAAATCGTACTATAAAAACTCGCCATGGCTTATGGATTGCCAAGAAAGAACACACTGAAAACCATTTTTCGGGGCCGTTGTTATAATGTGTAAGTATTTTTTTTTAATCAGGGTAATCATTGATTGAGGTGGGGAGTACCTTTGCTAAATAAAGGGACTGGACACTGCTCCCATGAGATACTGGACTATATAAAGTATTTTCAGGTGTCTGAGTTCTGATTTTTTTTTTAAAAGGCAACTGCTTTTATAAGAATAAGTTAATTATCTTACTTGATCTTTACAACACAACACTTTAAAGTGAGAAAATTGAGATTCAGAAAAGTCTGAACAAAGTCACGGTCCTGTAGTAACAAATGCCAGGGCTAGATTCGGAGTGTTCTTGTTCTAAGACAGCGTTTTCTGCTTCCCCTACATCTTTTAAAACACTTTGTTTAGATACTCCACATCTTCCAGAAAAAAGCCCTGGTGTCAGTTGTATCTTAACAGAGCACCTAATTAGCTGGTACAAACGGTCGGTTTTGTATCCTGTATACTTTGGCAGGCAGCGGATGGACAATATATGCTTTCCAATCAAGAAGACCTGGACTCTCAGCCTGGCCCTGCCCCTGGCTCCCTAAGGCCACCCCTCTTTGTACCTTGATCTCTGCATCCATAGGATGCATGTAACAATTGGCTATGCGGTATGGACTATACATGAAGTTGTGTAGGTAAGGTACTTGCACATTGCCTGTCATCCAGTGAACACATAGTGAGCACATGTTGCAACCACATAGTAGCTCCACTCTGTGGTATTGTAGGGTGGTCTTTTCTTTTCTTTTTTTGAGACAGTGTCTTGCTTTATCGCCCAGGCTGGAGTGCAGTGACACTATCTCAGCTCACTGATGCAACCTCTGTCTCCCAGGTTCAAGAGATTCTTCTGCCTCAGCCTCCTAAGTAGCTGGGATTACAGGTGCCTGCCCCCATGCCCAGCTAATTTTTGTATTTGTAGTAGAGACAGGGTTTCACCATGTTGGCCAGGCTGGTCTCAAACTCCTGACCTCAAGTGATCCTGCCTCGGCCTCCCAAAGTGCTGGGATTACAGGCGTGAGCCACCGTTACTGGCTGGTCTTTTCCTTTCTTAAATGTTTGATTTTGTTCTGTTAATCTCTCTGTTACAGCTTATGACATATTTACCATTAGGCATCAACTGAATTTGTCCTTTAAACAATATTCTGTGAAGTAAATGAGAATTCCCTGTGGGATTATAAAACCAGAGCTATAGGAAATTCAGAGAAAACTCACTGTTGGGTTTTGTCCAGTTTTGTCAGTTTAGTGTATTTAGACCTTGAACTATAGGCAAGTACCATTATACTAAGTATCATTACAAATGTAATTTTTAGTGAAGACACTCCTATTTCTGGAGAATGATTTAAAGCACTGATTCCATGGTTTTGGTTATGCAGAATTTTATATCATGAACAATCTCTGCAACACCAGGGCTTTCTCTTTCATTCTCTCAAAGTATTTGATATCATATTATTTATGAGAATTGCTAAATCAAGAAGAACAGAATGGTAGTAGCAGTCTTTGGAGTTCATTTGCCAAGGTAACTCCTTACCTGGGGCTTTTTGTGATTCAGTGTTTTTAAAAGATTGAGAAAACAATACATTGAAAACTTTCAAGCAGTATAGAAGCATATGACAGGAAAATAAAAATGCTATCTCTCCCCATTCCCATTCCTAGTCCCACTCAGAGGTAAAATGTCTTATATGTTTTCTAGAATTTCTGTGGCTACACAAGACACACACATATACACACACATATGTCTTTTTAACACATGAAATGGTATTGAACTTTGCTCTGCCCACCCCCTTCCAATATATCTTGCATAGCTTAGTAGGTAACAGCACTGATTCTGGAGTCTGACTTCCTAGGTTCAGATCTCAGCTTCACAACCAACCGCTTTGTCACCTTGGGCAAGTTGTTCTCTGCTCCTCAATTTCCTTCCTTCCTTCCTTCCTTCCTTCCTTCCTTCCTTCCTTCCTTCCTTCCTCCTTTCCTCCCTCCCTCCCTCCCTTCCTTCTTTCCTTCCTGGCAGGGTCTCACTCTGTCATGCAGGCTGGAATGTTGTGCCACAGTTGCATGTCCTGGGCTTGAGCAATCTGCCTACCTCAGCTTCGTGAGTAGCTGGGACCATAGACATGCACCACCATGCCTGCTGAATTTGTTTTATTTTTGGTAGAGATGGGATCTCACTTTGTTGCCCAGACTAGTCTCAAACTCCTGTCCTTGAGTGATCCACCTTGGTCTCCCAAAGTGCTGGGATTATAGGCATGAGCCAGCATGCCCAGCCTACTCTTCAGTTTTCTAATCTATAAAATTAGTAGGATAGTAGTGGCACCTGTCTCTTTCATAGGGTTGTTGTAGTAATTACATGAGTTCATGTGTGCAAATTGCTTAAAACAGTGCCTAATAGTAAGTGCTATATAAACATTAACTGTTTTATTGCTTATCTTTCCAAATCAACATAGTCCTTATTCTTTCATTACATGTATGTACCACAGTTTGTTTACTCAAGCTCTTCTTGATAAATATTAAGGTGAGGTGATTTTCTTTCTTTCTTTCTTTCTTTTTTTTTTTTTTTTGAGATGGAGTTTTGCTCTTGTCACCCAGGCTGGAGTGCAGTGGTGCAATCTTGGCTCACTGTAACCTACAACTCCTGGGTTCGAGCAATTCTCCTGCCTTAGCCTCCCGAGTAAGTGGGATTATAGGCGCCTGCCACCACCCCCAGCTAAGTTTTGTATTTTTAGTAGAGATAGGGTTTCACCATGTTGCCCAGGCTGGTCTTGGACTCCTTGATCTCAGGTGATTCACCTGCCTCAGCCTTCCAAAGTGCTCGGATTACAGGCGTGAGCCACCGCGCCCAACAAATGACACTTCAGTGAACTTTCTTATACATTTTTGTGACTTGTTCAAGTACATCTATAATAATTGTAGACTCTAAGTCACTCCTGAAAGTTAGATGATGAAGTGGTCCGGGAAGCTGGAACAGGCAAACAAAGGGGTGACTGGTGTAACATGGTCACTTCCCCTGCCTGGGCCAAAGCAGGTCTTTCACTTTCTTCATGCATATGAGGCTGAACTCATATTGACTGCAGATGAGAAACATGTAGCTGATATTTTCAAATTTCAAAATTAGTTGAATGAAAACAATTTTTAAACATTCATAGTGGTTATATAGCAGTTATTTTGAATGTTGTAGTTTGGAATTTCATCCCCATTCCCAGATCGCGCACTCAAAGCCTTGCCTGTGCCAAGCACCCTGCTCAGTGTATGATTATGTCCTTCTTTCCTTCTTTAATATGACCATATATATATATTTTTTGAGACAGAGTCTTGCTCTGTCGCCCAGACTGGAGTGCAGTGGCAGAATCCTTGTTCACTGCAGCCTCTGCCACCTGGGTTCAAGCAATTCTCCGGCTTCAGCCTCCCAAGTAGCTGGGATTACAGGTGCCTGCCACCATGCCCAGCTAATGTTTGAATTTTTTTGGTAGAGATGGGGTTTCACTATGTTGGCCAAGTTAGTCTCGAACTCCCGACCTCAAGTGATTGGCCCACCTCAGCCTCCCAAAGTGCTGGGATTACAGGCGTGAGCCACTGTGCCCAGTCAATATGACCACATTTTTATGAGCTACAAAAGACTCTGGAGCTTACAGTTCTTATCTACATCCTCTTACATGGAAAGATTGAATTGACTCCATGGAGGTTGAATCAAAAAGTTCCTGGCATAATTTCTGGCCATTGTTCAACATGATCTTTACATTCGCTAATATAAATCTCCCTCTCCTGTCTGGAAAATTCTGAATACTGCCCCCACCCCCCATAAATCAAAATGTCTTGTGGCAAATGGAACTGAGAATTAGTGTCTTCTGCATCTCACGTAGTAGGCATTTAATCAGTATTTACTGAATGAATAATGAATTTTTGTCCCAGACAGGCACCTTGGGATCTTGCACTGCTTACGAACACCTGGTGCACGAACCTAGCTAATATCAACTTGCCTTTCTTGGAAGAAATTTCATTTGGTGGTTCTGTGCAGCTCACAAAATGTAACCCTGTTAAAGATGGACTGCTCCCTTCTGCAGAATGTAAGTTCTTTAAGTTCTGCTTTCCTAAGTTATTAATTGTGTGTGTGTCATTTGCTTATCAGTGAAAGGTTTAAATCTGTGTATTTACACCCATACCTCCTATCTTTGTAGCTATGTCATCTTGTTTATTATTCAAGAATGTGGATTTTGCTGTATGATATTCAGTTTTGAGTTAGTTATGCCTGATGAAAAATGTCAGATTGTTTTGTATATTTTCTTTTTCAGCCATCAAACTTGAAAGGGAGTATGAAGTGAAGCGTCTCTGTAAACTAAAATGTCAAGAAAATACATCTGAGGAAATTCAGCTTCTTCTAAGGGAAAGGCCAGCCGGTTTGAGAAGACCTCTTCCATCTAAATGACAGTCAGCTCATGATTGAATCTGTACTGTGTCTCTTGCATCGAAAGGGATGAAGGTCTGCCGACCTTTCACTGTGTAAAGCTCGGGGCAGATATTTGAATGCCCACTGGCAGATGGGCCACTACCCACAGCTGTGGGTTAGTGGCCAGCTCTGACAGATCTTCTGAGTCCCAGACATACTCTTGTTCCCTGTATCACAAGCGATAGCACTGTAAGTAGCTGAAAATGCATTTGGAGTGGAGTCATTCGAGCTATTCATTTTAATTTTTGTAAAGTTGCACTAAAAGAAGAGGAAACTTTTGTCGGCTACATTGTTTCAAGATACATTTGAATACGCATCTTTGAGATCTCAAGGAGGGACCAAAAACAAGGCAAGAGAGAAATTCTCTTAAAAATGTTAAACTGAAGCATTTCATTTGGTTAAGAAAAATGATAAACTTCATGTTCAGTTCCTCTCTAGTTTCCAATTTTCAATGAAACATCATTGAATATTCACATGTGGTTCTTTAAAGTAGCAAGTAGAACTTACTTGGTTTTTGTTTTCCTAAAAAAATTGTCAGGCTGGGGGTGATGGCTCACACCTATAATCTCAGTACTGTGGGAGACTGAGGTGGGAGGATCGCTTGGGCCCAGGAGTTTGGGGCCAGCCTGGACAATATAGAGAGACCTGGTCTCTACAGAAAATTAAAAAATTAGCTGAGCATGGTGCTGTGTGTTTGTAGTCCCAGCTACTTGGGAGGCTGAGGTGGGAGGATCCCTTAGGCCCAGGAGTTGGAGGCTATATTGAGCTGTGATCATGCCTCTGCTCTCTAGCCTGGGCAGCAGAGTGAGAATGTGTCTCAAAGAAAAAAAAAAAAGTCAGTCTTTTTCCTTCTGCCTAATTTCTTATTTTCTATCTGGAATGACCCTGAAGCATACGGAACACACATACTTATGTGAAAGTGACATGAAAATACACAGAAGGTCTTACGAAGAAAACACAGAGTGGCTGGGGGATGAGGAATTGATTAACTGGAAAGTAATGGATTTGGATAAACCAATTCTAGCATTTGAATCCATTAAAGCATACCTGGATATTAATGTTGCATTTGAGCACAGTTTAGTGTTTTTTAGATGATTCAGTATGCATTTTAGGATCTTCTGGTATCCTTTATTTTTTTTTCCACCCAGGCTGGAGTGGAAGTTTCACTGCAACTTCTGCCTCCCAGGTGCAAACAGTTCTCCTACCTCAATCTCCCAAGTGGCTGGGACTACAGATGTGCACCACCACCCCAGATAATTTTTGTATTTTTTAGTAGAGACAAGGTTTCATCATGTTGACCACGATGGTCTCGAACTTCTGATTGCAAGTGATCTGCCCGCTTCGGCCTCCCAAAGTGCTAGGATTACAGGCATGAGCCACTGTGCCTGGCTGATCTGGTATCTTAGCTTCGTTATAAAAGACACTGTGGCATGCTGTTGAAGAGTATAGACTTTAGACCTGGCTACCTTTCTTCAAATCCCAGGTCAGCTGCTTATAGCTATGTGAGCTGGGATAAGTTACCTTGTTTCTGAGTTTGTTTTCTCATTTGTAAAATGGGGATAATACAGGTGTATCTATTTCATAGGGTTATCATGTGGATTAAATGAAAACTGCTAGGCACACATGAGAATTACTCTAGTGTTAGCCATTACTGTATCACTATCATTATAATCTAGGTATAGAATACATATATATTTAATTTCAATCTCCATAGAGACTGTCAAAAATTGCCAATGCTGACTATATTTCAAGTCGTCATGGCAAGGTATTGGGAAAAGTTTTCAATTAGCAATAATCGCACCTCAGATAAACCTCACTGGCTACAATACTGCCACTGTGCAAAGCTTAGAAGATATATTATATTGGGCTGACTCTCTTGACCTTTGTGTAAACCAGGAGTCTTGAATTTTAAAAAATTTGGTTTTATTTTTACAATATACACGTACTACTTGCCAGACCATCTGACCTGAAATTTTAGTTCAAAATATGGCCTCTGTAGCTATAATAATCTCTGATAATCAGCTTGTCACTTCTGTCTTTCTCTTAAAAGTAGCATAGAGATAGGCATAGGCAAGGACTTCATAACTAAGACACCAAAATAAATGGCAACAAAAGCCAAGATAGACAAATGGGATCTAATTAAAATTCAGAGCTTCTGCACAGCAAAAGAAACCATCATTAGAGGGAACTGGCAACCAACAGAATGGGAAACAATTTTTGCAATCTACCCATCTGACAAAGGGCTAATATCCAGAATCTACAAAGGACTAAAACAGAGATACAAGAAAAAAACAACCCCATTCAAAAGTGGGTGAAGGATATGAACAGACATTTTTCAAAAGAAGACATATATGAGGCCAACAAACATATGAAAAAATGCTCATCATCACTGGTCATTAGAGAAATGCAAATCAAAACCACATTGAGATACCATCTCATGCCAGTTAGAATGGCGACCATTAAAAAATCTGGAGACAACAGATGCTAGAGAGGATGTGGAGAAATAGGAACACTCTTACACAGTTGGTGGGAGTGTAAATTAGTTCAACCATTGTGGAAGACAGTTTGGTGATTTCTCAAGGATCTAGAAATAGAAATTCCATTTGACCCAGCAATCCCGTTACTGAGTATATACCCGAAGAACTATAAATCGTTCTACTGTAAAGACACATGCACACGTATGTTCATTGCAGCCCTGTGTACAATAGCAAAGACCTGGAACCAACCCAAATGTCCATCAATGATAGACTAGACAAAGAAAATGTGGCACATATACACCATGGAATATTATGCAGCCATAAAAAATGATGAGTTCGTGTCATTTGTAGGGACTTGGATGAATCTGGAAACCATCATTCTCAGCAGACTGACACAAGAACAGAAAACCAAACACCACATTATCACTCATAGGTGGGTGTTGAACAATGAGAACATGTGGACTCAGGGAGAGGAGCATCACACACTGGGGGCAGTTTGGAGGGGATAGGGGTGGGACAGTGGGGGGTGGGGAGAGTGGGGAGGCATAACATGGGGAGAAATGCCACATATAGACAAAGAGGGAATAGAGGCAGCAAACCACCTGGTTATGTATGAACCAACGCAACAACCTTGCATGAACTGCACCTGCATCCCAGAACCTAAAGTAAAAAAAAAAAAAAAAGTTGCATGGAGAATTTGTGTGCAAAATATCACATCCTGATGTCGCCACTGTGTAACCCCGGAGCATAGATATCATTTTGTAGTCTGCCCTCTGGAGCCACCAAAGAACCCTAAGCATGTGACACCTCACCTCACATCCTGGAAATTTTAGTTAATGGTGTTAATTGGGGGTAAAATTAATATGCTTCCATTTGTTGTTCAAAAGACCATCAGGATGGCTAAGTAGTAGAAAAGAGAGTTTTATTGGCGATATCTGTTTGCGAATTGGGAAGAGTCTCTTGAGTGGACTGAAGGTGCTCTTTCCTCAAAGAGGGAAAAGGCAGGCTGGGTTTTAGGCCTCCCAGGGCCTGTATCACACAATAGAATAATACGTATTCAGCATGTTTTGGAGAAAAACATAGGTATGAAGGTAGTCAAGCACATGTGCAATGGGCAAACATATATGTAACATACTTCCCATGTTCACCTTGGGATGGGGTTTTAGCATTAAAATGAGGTGGAGTTTGGCTCTGCGTCAAAAGTGAACTACAGGACGCAAAGACAGTTCGTGAGCAGCCTCTATAAGCTGGCAGAAACTTGCTTAGGGTCTGCAATTTCTTATCAGCTAAGAAGGTTTGTAAGGCTGGTCCTCTGTTCAATCAGAGTTGCAGTGGTCTGGGATGTAAATCAGGGTCAGGAGGGCTATGATAGCTCCTATTGTTATGGAGTTTAGCAACAGTATGGTTTTTCTTCTGGGGTAGGAATTTAGGAAGTTGTCATGCCAACTGAGCCCTGAGCCCTGAGCCCTTGACCCCATAATCATTTTTATTTCCTCAACATTATGGACCATCTTAGTTAATAAAGAGGCATCTGTTTTGATCTCTCAGATCACACATTATTTTTCATAACTTTTTTGTCTTTCTTTTTTTTTTGTGATTTTTCATAACTTTTAAAAGTGAATGAAACATGTATCTGTTTGTAAAAAGTTTGCCAGAATAAAGCATTTTAATATTCCTTGAGAAAAGATGGAATTTGAGAAAGCTTTATTTCCTCGTGATTTTCTTAAGAGTCCTGCTTCCATCTTTAAGATTCTTTTAATCATGATTTTAGGCAGATGTTTCTGAACCTCTGAAAACTGCACATATTGAAATAAAAGTACTTGCAAAATTGAGTAATAAGTGTATATGTCTCTCTCTCTTGAAATGCCCTAAAAGCAGGAAAGAAATGCTTTCTTATGTTAGTGTTCCAATGCCTAACTCATATAGGCACTCAGTAGACATTCATTGATTGAAAATTTTCAAGGCCGGGCACAGTGGCTCATGCCTGTAATCCCAGCACTTTCGGAGGCCAAGGCGGGTGGATTACCTGAGGTCAGCAGTTCAAGACCAGCCGGGCCAACATGGTGAAACCCCGTCTCTACTAAAACTACAAAAAATTAGCCAGGCATGGTGGCATGTGCCTGTAATTCCAGCTACTTGGGAGGCTGAGGCAGGAGGAGAATCACTTGAACCTGGGAAGTGGAGGTTGCAGTGAGCCAAGATCACACCATTACATTCCAGCCTGGGCAACAAGCGAGAAACTCTGTCTCAAAAAAACAAACAAACAAACAAACAAACAAAAATTCAGATGGTGAAAGATCTATAATAGAATGCACTTGATAGTTGCATTCTTATATTTTATTTTTTAAATTAAATTTTTTAGAGACAGGGTCTGGCTCTGTTGCCCAGGCAGGGGTGCAGTAGCATGATCATTGCTCACTTCAACTTTGAACTCCTAAGCTCAAGCAATCCCAGCTACTTGGGACTATAGCTACCTATGGTCCCACCATGTGTGGCTAATTTTTTTGGTATTCTTTTTACGATAGGATTTTTTTTTTTAAGCCATGATATGGTTAAATATGGGACTAAAACAATTCAATACAAAAGTCAAAATGAACAAATACACAATTTTTACATAAAACATCTTAAAGTTATAACAGTTTAATTAGAACTGATCACAACTCAACTTCAGTGGCATGCAAAAATTCGACTTTTTAAAAAAAAAAAGATGGGGTTTCACCATGATGGCCAGGCTGGTCTTGAACTCCTGACCTTAGATCCACCCACCTTGGCCTCCCAAAGTGCTAGGATTACAGGTGTGAGCCACTGCGCCCGTCCTGCAAAAATCTGACTTCTTTACATCTCCACTTTCCCACACTTTGGGATTGATGTCAGAAATTATATCTTTCTATATTGTGTATTCATTAACAATAATTTATAGTTATTTTTTATGCTTCTGTTTTTAGATTCTATGCCAAACTTAAAAGTGATCTACATAACATTACAATACTATAAAATTATATGTATGTTTATATATATATGCACATCCATATATATATACACACATATACAGATATATATATATATACACACACACACATACAGATATATATATATATATTTTGTGATGGAGTCCCACTCTGTTACCAAGGCTGGAGTGCAGTGGCATGATCTCAGCTTACCTCAACCTCCACCTCCTGGGTTCAAGCAATTCTCCTGCCTCCGCCTCCTGGGACTATAGGCATGTGCCACCACGCCCAGCTAATTTTTGTATTTTCAGTAGAGATGAGGTTTCGCCATGTTGACCAGGCTTGTCTCGAACTCCTGACCTCAGGTGATCTGCCTGCCTTGGCCTCCCAAAGTGCTTGGACTACAGGCGTGAGCCACTGCGCCTTGTCTAATTCTATATTTTATCTACATATTTACCCTTACCAGAGAGCTTTATATTTTTCTGTGGTTTTGTGTTGCTGTCTAGTGTCCTTTTGTTTCAACTTGAAGGACTTTCTTTAGTATTTCTTGTAGAGGGAAGGCCTAGTGGTAATGAACCTCCTCAGCCTTTGTTTATCTGGGAAAGTTTTAATTTCTTTTTAATTTTTGGAGGACAGTTTTGCCAGACATATTTTTATTGGTTGGCAGTTTTTTTCTTTTTAGCCCTTTGAATATATTACCTCACTCCCTTCTGGCCTGGAGGGTTTCTTTTATTTGAGACGGAGTCTTGCTCTGTCACCTAGGCTGGAGTGCAGTGGTGCAATCTCGGCTCACTGCAACCTCCGCCTCCTGGGCTCAAGAGATTCTCTTGCCTCATGTTCCTGAGTAGCACCACCATGCCCAGCTAATTTTTGTATTTTTAGTAGAGATGGGGTTTCACCATGTTGGCCAGGCTGGTCTCGAACTCCTGACCTCAAGTGATCTGCTCACTTTGACCTCCCAAGGTGCTGGGAGTATTGGTGTGAGCCACCACAACTGGCCCTGGCCTGCAGGCTTTCTGCTCAAAAATCAGCTGGTAGGCTGGGCTCAGTGGTTCATGCCTGTAATCCCAGAATTTTGGGAGGCCAAGGTGGGAGGATTGCTTGAGACCAGGAGTTCAAGAACAGCTTGAACAATATAGTGAGACCTGGTCTCTACAAAAAATAAAAAGAAAATTGGCCTGGCATGGTAGTGTGTGCCTATAGTCACAGCTACTTGAAAGGCTGAGGCAGAGGAATTGCCTGAGGAATTCAAGGCTGCGGTGAGCTATGATCATGCCATTGCACGCCAGCTTGGGTGACAGAGCAAGATCCTATCTCAGAATTAAAAAAAAGAAACAAAACAAACTGCTTATAATCTAATAACAGCTGCCTAGTATGTGATGAGTCACTTTTCTCTTGCTGCTTTCAAGATTCTTTGTCTTTGACATTTGATTATAATGTTTTTTGGTTTGGATCACTTTGGTTTATCCTAGTTGGAGTTTGTTGAGCTGCTTGAATTTGTATGTTCATTTTCTTCCTCAAATTGGATAAAATTTTGGCCATTATCTTCAAGTAGACTTACTAGCTCTTTCTCTCTTTTCCTTCTGGGTCTCCCATCATGCATATATTGGTCTGTTTGATGATGTCCTATAAGTATTTTTCAGCTTTCTTTACTTTTCTTCATTCTTTCTTTTTGCTTTTCTGACTTAGTAATTTTAAGTAACCTGACTTCAAATTCACTGACTCTCTTCTTTCTGCTTTCGAACTCCTCTAGTAAATTTTAAAATTCAGTTATTGTATTCTCCAGTTCCAGATTTAAAAAAATGGTTTCTATGACTTTGTTGATTTCCTCATTTTGTACATGTATCCTTTTCCTGATTTTGTGTAAGTGTTTATCTTCTCTATTAGCTCACTTATCATCTTTAAGATGTTTATTTTGAATCTTTTGTCAGGTAAATAATAGGCCTGCATTTCTTTGGGGGTTGGCTTCTGGAAACTTATTTTGTTTCTTTCATTGGGCCATGTTTTCCGGTTTCTTTCTAAGCCTTGTGACCTTTTGTTGATATTTGGGCATTCGAAAAAAAAAACAACAAAGAACAGCTACCTCTCCCAGTCTTTAGACACTGGCTTCCTTCAGGGGAGGATCTTCACCAGTCAGGCTGGCTAGAGCATATGGGGACCTCTTAAACCTTTCTGGAAATGCATCTTCTTTGGGCTTGTGTGTATAATTTCCCAGTTAAAAAGAGTTTGCTTGCTTCTTCACTGGCGCTCATAACCTTCTGCTTTTCCTGGTGTCTGTCGGTGGTACTACGCTGTCTCTGGTGCTGTAACAAGCTGTGGGGCTTGCCTTCGTTCTCAGTGGCCCCAAACTGCGGTTCTGGTCCCTGCTCCAAGTCCGGTAAGAGAGAACCCAGTCGTTGGGCAGCATCCCTGAAAAACCAGAATGTTGCATACACAGTGCACTCTTCTCTGTCACTCTTGAGGAAAAGTGGGGTTAGAATTTTTCTCCAGATTGTGCCACCTTGTGCACGGGAGAAGGAAGGGCTAGGGCAGGTAAAATGCCATGAATTTTCCTACCCATTTCAATGCACTTGCTGGGGTGCTGCAACCTCTTAACTTGTTTCTGGAGTTCTTACAAAAGCAGTTTGGTTTGTTTATTGTTCAGTCTGTGTCTTCCTTGGGGAATGAGAATCCGAGGCTCCCTATTCTGTCACCTTACTGATAATAACACTCTGCAAATATGCAAATTTGATACATTGCTATCATTCTGGGATTTTGGGGTTATGGATAAGTTTGACGTTACAAACCTATGCATTCCAATATCAAGTCGGTAGCATAAATGAGCAAAATGGTTCAGTGAAGCCATAGAGGGAGGGCAGAGACTGGAGAAAGAGAGAGCATGTGCCTCCCTCAAAGGGGCAGCATCTGCTCAGCTCCAGCCTGTTGGTGCCATGTTAGCGTGGCATCAGGGGGAAAATCTTCCAATTTTTTGAGAGAATATGGAAATAAAGATGAAAAAAATCACATACAAACAAACAACTCATTAGTGTGGAAATTTTCATACATACAAGAGTAGTAAGAATAAGAAAATGAATCTCCATTTCTCTATCACCTTGCTGCAACACTTATCAACTCATGGCCACTTTTATTTCACTTATACTCACTCACTTTCTACACCCCAGTCCCCACCACTGGATTATTTTGAAGTAAATTCTAGATCGCATATTAGTATATCTGTAATTATAGAAATGCATATTTTATAAATGTAGATTTCCAATTTTATAAAAGTATGGATCAATCAAAGCATACGGGGGGCGGGGGTCATAATCCTTGTAGCCTCATAGTTTGACCTCAGTTTAGTGAGTTGTCTCTGGTGGTTGCTGCTTTAACATATTTAGAAGACATTATCTGAATTACCCTGATACGTTCTTCCATCTGTGACATATGGCACAAATGAAGAGCACTTTCTGTCAGGAGTTTTGATGGGAGTGACTTATTTGATTTAGTGATCCTCAGTCCTGGAAAAAGTTATCGGGATCCCAGGCTCTGTATATAGCCTTGGCTGCATGACTTGAGAAGGTGGAACGTTCACATTCCTAGTCCAAATATGCCTCATAAAATTTAATATGCTATGTGTAAGACTCTAATCTGCCAACCAGAAACACTCCCAGAGTTTCTTGGCTGAAAGTCTGGGAGTTGGAACTTTCACCAATTACCCACTCTTTCTTCCCACTTCCTTTACACACCTGTCTTCTCTTATTTGTTCTTTCTGACACTTTGACTATTTTTTTCCTCCATCTCAGTGATTATCATAAATATTACAGCTGGGATGTTAGCTGGTTAAAATGTGGAAAAAGACCATTTTGTGATCATACAGCCAAAGATAGTCTTTAGCAGAAATTTAGTGTGTTTTCATTTCTTTGCAAATCAAAATCAATCCAGTTTTCTTTAAAAAAATTAACAATTTCCAGCTGTATCAACATATGTTTTGGACTGTGACGAGATTCATGCTGTATGTTTATTTTTGTAGTTCACATCCCACTGAGCAGCCTGTACTCTTTCCTTCTAGGGTCACTGTCACTAATCCATCTAGTTCCAGGGATAATACTTCCAATAGTTTGTTTGAAGATTGTAAATATCTTAAAATCTAAAGTCCACAAATCTACCACACAACGTGTCTGGCATTGTTGCTGTTAGTTTTAATTTCTTAAAAATCAGATTTAGGTAAGATAGTAATAAAGAGAAAACTCTAGGTTTTAGTTGATTTGGGTTCTAGATTCTTCCCTATCCTAATTAGTTATATATCCATGAGAAAGTCTTTTAATTTCAGTGAAATTCAGTTTGTTTCTCTTTTTAAACATTGCCAGATCCAAATAGGCCCACTAGACATTGTGCTTAAAAAAAAAAAAAATTGCCAGTTGTAAATGTATTTTATTTTATATTATTTTTATTTATTTATTTGTTTGAGACTGAGTCTCACTCTGTTGCCCAGGCTGGAGTGCAGTGGTGCAATGTTGGCTCACTGCAACCTCTGCCTCCTGGGTTCAAGTGATTCTCCTGCCTCAGCCTCCTGAATAGCTGGGACTACAGGCGCATGCCACCATACCCAGCTAATTTTTGTATTTTTAGTAGAGATGGGGTTTTGCCATGTTGGCCAGGCTGGTCTTGAATTCTTGACCTCAGGTGATCCACCTGCCTCAGCCTCCCAAAGTGTTGGGATTACAGGCGTTGAGCTGCTCTGGCCTGCTTCTATAAATGTATTTTAAAGACTTGTTTTTTAAAACAGTAGTTCCTGAGCTGGGCGTAGAACTACTATGGGCTGATGCCTGTAATCCCAGCACTTTTAAAGGCTGAAGTAGGAAGATCTCTTGAGGTGAGGAGTTTAAGACCAGTCTGAACCACAGAGTGAAGCATCTCTACAAAAACAAACAAAAACCCAGCCAGATATGGTGACACATGACTGTAGTCCCAGCCACTTGGGAGGGTAAGATGGGATGATTACTTGAGTGCTCAGGAATTTGAGGTTACAATGAGCTATGATTGCACCACTGCACTCCAGCCTAGGCAACAGAGCAAGATCCTGTCTTAAAATAAAATAATAGGCCAGGCACAGTGGCTCATGCCTGTAATCCCAGTGCTTTGGGAGGCTGAGGTGGGTGAATTACTTGAGGTCAGGAGTTTGAGATCAGTCTGGCCAACATGGTGAAACCCTGTCTCTTCTAAAAATACAAAAAAATTAGCTGGCTGTGGTGGTGTGTGCCTGTAATTCCAGCTACTTGGGAGGCTGAGGCAGGGGAATTGCTTGAACCTGGGAGGTGGAGGTTGCAGTGAGCTGAGATCACGCCACTGTACTCCAGCCTGGGCCACAGAGCAAAGCTTCATCTCAAAAATAAATAAATAAATAAAAATTAAGTAAAATAATAGTTTTCTATACCACCACCACTCATTTCTACCTTGTAGAGTCAACTAATTTCATCTCTTTTACCTATTTTGTTATTTACCTCCATGACTCGAAATAACACATTGGTATTACTACTTGTTGTTTTTTTTTTTTCCTTTCTAGGCACAATCTATTGAATTTCCAGTATAGATGATAACACCACATTTTCTTTCTTTTTTTTCTTGTCTCACTTTATTGCCCAGGCTGGAGTGCAATGGCATAGTCTCGGCTCACTGCAACCTCTGCCTCCTGGGTTCAAGCGATTCTCCTGCCTCAGCCTCCCTAGTAGCTGGGATGACAGGCACGTGCCATTTTTTGGCTAATTTTTGTATTTTTGTAGGGATGGGGTTTCACCATGTTGGCCAAGCTGGTCTCGAACTCTTGACCTCAAGTGATCCATCTGCCTCAGCCTCCCAAAGTGCTGGAATTACAGGCGTGAGCCACTGTGACTGGCCTATTTTTTTCTTAACCTTACCACAGAGCCACAGATGTAGAACATTTCCTTTTTCCTCTAAATATATCATTAGATTATGTTATAATTTGTCTTAGATCAGTATTAAATGTTAACATTATTGTGACTACGTGTCTTAGTCCATTTGGGCAGATACAACAAAATACTATAAATTGGGTAGTTTATACATAATAGAAATATATTTTTTACAGTTATGGAAATTGGAAAGTCCAAGATCAAGGAGTCAGCAGATGCCTGGTGAGGTCCCGTTCCTTATGGATAGTTCCTATGCATGAGGATAGAAACTCATGTGAAGACACAGCTAGGGGGCTATGTACTCAAGTTGCAAGGAACCATTACACGGTGGAAGGGACTAGCTAGTTCCGCAGAGCTTCTTTTATAAGGGCACTAATCCCATTCATGAGGGCCCCTCCTTTGTGACCTAATCACCTTCCAAAAGTCTCTTAATATCATTACCTTGGGAGTTAAGATTTCAACATAGAATATTTGGGGGATGTAAACATTCATACCACAGCTGTATGTGAACATTTCAGAACTGAACTATGTAGTAAACTATGATTAATTTTTCCTTCCTATTACTTTCTTTTTGCAAGATTTACAAATTTAGTAATTGGATTTAGTTATTGCTTAGTTTCCCATGTATTTGTCATGAAGTATTTATTTGTTAACGCCAAGCTCCTTGCCAGCTGTTAGTCCTCTCAAAACATTCTGATGTATTTTATTATTTCACCTTCCTGAGAAGTCCCTTAAGAAGTCTTGTCTGGCTGGACTGTTTATTTCCATACTCAGAGCAAACCCTTATTCTGTGATTTTGACATTATCCTCCTGGGGATTCGCTTCACTCTCTTCTGTGCAGATGCCCTTGTTTCTTATGTGATCATCTTTCTTGGTTTACTGCTTTATTTTGGTGTGGCATCCTCTCCAGTAGTCACTTGAGGTAGGAGAGATGGGAGGAAAATTTTTGAGGTCTTCTTGTCTAGAGTCTGAATTTTACTCTCGAGATGTAATTAATAGCATTGTAGATTGTAAATAATATTCCTACAAAATTTTGAAGGCTTTATTCATTTCTTTCTTTCTTTCTTTTTTTTTTTTTTTTTTTGAGACAGAGTGTTACTCTGTCACCCAGGCTGGAGTGCAGTGGTGCCATTTTGGCTCACTGCAGCCTCTGCCTCCTGGGTTCAAGCAATTCTCCTGCCTCAGTCTCCTGAGTAGCTGGGATTATAGGCACGTGCCACCACGCCCAGCTAATTTTTGTATTTTTTTTTTTCTTTTTTTTCTTTTTTCTTTTTTTTTTTTTTTAAAGATGGGGTTTCACCATGATGGCCAGGCTGGTCTTGAACTCCTGACCTCAGGTGATCCACCCACCTTGGCCTCCCAAAGTGCTAGGATTACAGGCGTGAGCCACCGCGCC